>JASDQU011440988.1:0-13255 GCA_032191745.1 Picea mariana
GAAAAATTGTGTCCAGGATTGAACCTCAGTCCTACGAATCAACCCCCCCTGGTCCTCTCATATCCTTAGCTTTATAGCTTTACAATAAAATATTTAGATCCTAGAAGAAAGGATCAAACTTGCTAAAGATAGAAAGTCAAAACAATTTTTTTACAAAAAGAAAGGAGATGAACCTAGAAAATAGGTCAATTCCTTATTTCATGGTCTTCAGATCATGTAGAACCTTTGTGCTGTGAAGATAAGCTTTCCAAGACTGTTTGATATCCTTTGATGAAGATAAATTCTAATTTGCCAAGTTTAGAAAAAACCCTGATTTATTGCCCCCAAAATAAGTGTCAAATCAACTTGAAATCCTCCTCTAACTCCTTTGCATCAAAAGTGGATCTTATATTTGACACTATAATTCAATATGTATCTTTGGAAATCATTTTCAAGAGATTTGGTTAAGAAAAACTTCGATCTGGGCAAAAATACACCTTCGCTGGCTAGTCTCAGGTTTCACCAGCTATTTCGCCTTAAGATTTGCTAGTTAGTTGGTGAAAGCTCTGATTTTCATCAGCTAACTGGTTATAATTCCACCTTTTGTGCTGGTGAAATCTCTTTCTTTGGATAACTGTAAAATTTTGAAAACGTGCTTTGTCTTAGCCTCTAAAATTTCAAGGCTGCTTTACAATGACTTCTTATAGTTGGAGTTCAATTAGAAGAGTTCCATTAAAACCTGTAGTCTTCTTCTAATTGATTGCCAACTGTAGAAACCTCCATATCTTTCTTGACTTGAGCTGCAACGCATGCATAAACATGCATATCTGGACTAGTAGCAGCTCCATACATATAGCAGGGATGTGTACATTGATATTATGACATAGTATTTCGATCCAATGAGGATAGTCACAATGAACTGTTCTGTTCAGCTGAGCCTGGGCTACATTCCCTTCAGAAATAGGACAAAAGGTAATTCCAGAAAGTGTGTGCCCAGAGAATTCTGTTTGACCTTTTACAATTGATTCTTTCCTGCGAGAAGCCTAATCTGTGGAATCCTGAGGTGTAGGGCTGACTGGCATCTAAACTCTTAAATGTCCAGGACGACCTTGTTGTTGGATCTCTGGAATATGCCATCTCAATTCTTGACTATGCCAGTTCAAAGTAGCCTTTGGAGACAGTTTCAATAACGTAGGATCCTTTGGTAATTTCAAAATAAATGCCATATCTTTAAGGGGTGCAGGTAAAAATGGATTGGCTACATACTATATCATTATTGAAAGCAAAGTCCCACTTTGAAATATTACCAAACGAACCCTCAAAGGCAATGGAGTAAAACGAGATTGAAAACGATATTTCAAAACTGTTATAGGATTTTCTGATGCTGAAGTTTGAACATGAAACAAAGATGCTAGCAATCTGTCTGCCGAGAAGCCCAATGCTCCATGAAAAGTGGCCACATCCAATGTGTTAAGAAAAAAAAAAGGTCTCCACAATTTGTTACTTTTCATCGATCTAATCTTTTCCTGTAATATTAATCACCTACTCAATAAAATAATGATCTATCGATGAGATCTTTTTCTGACCAGCGCACGCCAATCTGAATTGACAGGGGGTTTACTTGGTGGTCTGCAAGTATTTTAATAAAAATTCGACATTTGCAATACGTGGAGGTTATTTGCATTTTTCTACTTGCTATCAATACTTGGCACACAATGTGTAATGACAGGTAACATCGACGCCTTAGACCTTGCAACTTAACATCTCCGCATTTGCAAACTGAAGAAGGAGTTGAGTTTATGTTTAAAGCACCTGCGCAACAAACTTTAATCTCGACATCTGGAAGCTCTAATGCGTGGTTCATTTCTTCTGGTGGCCCTTCTTCCATGTGGCCCAATGCCTTCAATCTGTCAAATGTTTCAAACACCCAACTATCCTCATCATAAACAAAATCAGCCTTCTGCGCAATATCTTTGATACCATAACATATATGCATAATTTATGGCTCTTTCGTAACACCTGGGATTAAAGATACACATGGGAGCATTATGTTTAATTCTGTATTTGCTTCACAACATTCATACAACTGTAATATTATGCTAATAGTTTGCAGGAGGGCTTGGCGCTCAATGGTAATTGCGTGGCTTGTGTATTTTGTGGATGACAGGTGGAATAAGGAGTTCAGCTTGGAATATTTAAACTTTGACTTCTGCATATAGTTTGAAACACAATATGGGTTTGTCCTTTGGGTCAGAGATGAGCTGTCGATATGGCATGTGGAAATGAAGTCTTGTCTAGTGAACATGTAACTTGAAATTTGACGAGTGATGTGGCTAGATTCATAGCTAGGAGCACTAATCTTAGTGTTGTATATTGTGATTTAACATTTAGAGCTTGGACTCTAATGTGACCTCAACCTTATACTTTAGACAATGCACTAGATTTAATAGTAGGATTGGACTTAGGATAGTATATAACATAACCTAGGGTTAAGTCACTTAAAGGACACATCACTTTTGCTTTAGGGAAATTTATCAAAGTATAAAAGACATAAAAGCAATGGAATGACATTTTGTTATTTGTATTGCAGGTCCAGAGGCATAAAAACAAAGGATTTTTGAGAAAAGTAATCAAGCAGGAGCTTGATGAACACTATGGAGGTTAAGATACTAGCAAAGAAACTGAAGAAAATGAAAAATCATTTGAAGAGTGATGTAAATACTCATCAAAATACCAGTGCATTTTTTATCGCTAACAACTGGCTCCAACTGGGATGGAGACCTCCCTGCGAGGTTTCCAAGAACCTAGTAGTTCCAGTCACCTTATCTGTTGGGATATGGAGTCATTAAGCCTTTAGAACTGATCTCTTGTATACCTGTAGCTTGCATGCATCTACCTGTAGCTTGCCTTACTTATTCAAGAAGAACTGAAAATAATCTATCTGCTCATATGAAGAGCTTATTCTTCTGTCTACCCCTATACTAACCAACTGTATTGCCTCTTATCAAGTGAAGTGATGCTTCCAATGAAGCCATGTAAGGAACTGATTTACTGACATCATGCTAGATCTTGACCCGAAAAACAATGGAAGCCATATCATGCAGAAAAGAGGTTTGAACAGATGATAAAGACAATCTTCTTTTGACAGAAATATTTTAACATCTATGCTGCTCATAGACTCCAAATAGTCAACAAAAGGGTCATCAAATTCACAAAGCAATACCTCTTTGGACTGCTGATCCAGCTGTAATTTGAAATGATGTTGAAGGCTACCTTTACTAATCTCACTGTTGAATGCAGGCTGCTCGAGATATGTTGGAGAAACATATAGAATGGACTGCTGATCCAGACTTTTCAGCTCCTCACCTTCTTCTTCATATCTGCTGCAAACTTCCAGTCCCTGTAAATCTTGAAACTGTAGGCTGCCCTCATCATTTACTGCAGATATGAAACTGTTACTTGCTGATCTGGCAATTCTTCCCGCTGATGTATATATTTTCTCTTTGACCTTAAAACCCTCAAAAGAGATATGTTGATTTTCATGAATATCTAAAGCAGTAGATACATATGATATAATGTCAGATGTTTCTATGTTATTACAATCATTCAATACTTCTTGATCTTGGTGACAACCATATTTAATAGATGTGTTCAACACAATGTCAAAAGCATCATCATGGTTGTTAAAATGTGGATCAACAAACTCTTGATCATGATTAGAGATGTATTCTGCTACATCAAATTCTTCTTGAATATTTGGATTTTTATTCAACAAATTGAACTCATGACAACATTCAGGAAATAGAAAGTCGGCTGAAAATATGCCTTTACAAAACACATGGAAGGCAGCATGAAAATCAGCTAAAGAGATGATACTAGCAATAGGCAGAGATCGATACCAGTCACGAGCAATCCCTTCTAATGAAAAAAAGAATAGCTGGATCTAAACTTCCTCATGCACTACTTGCAACCGATGCATGTAATCATGAAAGTCCAAAAAATGTTCAGCTGGCACTTCCCACTCTTCTCCTCAAAATCTGGGAAGACTGTTCTCCCATTCATCTCTAGTAGGTATTGGATTAGGAAAACCAAAAATACTTGAAAAATCACAGAATGCATACCTCTTTGTTAAGATTTGGTTCATTTCATACTAGTGGGGTCACCAACAATTTTCTGAACAATGGAGTTGCCACTAAATTCGTCCTTCATGGAGTTTCCAGATAGATGATTAGAACCAATGTAATGTCTAATCCTTGTCTATCATCAAGGAGTAGATCTAATGTCGTATCCCAAGGAAGCTGAGCTTCAATCTGTACTCACTGGCAACGACGCCAATTTGTTATCACTCCAAGAAACTCTTTAGGGTTGTAAGCTAAATATGCTTGGTAACTTAAGAAATTTGATAAATAGGTATACTTGGATCAATGGGATAACTCAGTGGCTAATGAGAAGAACAACTTATCATGCATTCAAATGAACCAGTGCTTTTAGAAATCAATAATTAGATAGAGAACTTGGAATGGGGTATGAAGAATACTAGTCTAGATAACCAAGTACATTATCATGCAGGGTCATACAAGATAGTAAGAGATCCTTTAATTCAAATTCATGAGCTTAATAAGAAGATAGCATTTCTTAGAAGCTGAGCTAAATTGAAGTAAAGTACAGAGCAATGCAATACATGGACAAATATGACATTGATAGCAAAAGAAGACTGTGATTCTATTAAGTTAAGAGTCTTAATACAATAGGCAAAATTGTATCCAGGATTGAACCTCAATCCTACGACTCAACCCACCCTGTTCCTCTCATATCCTTAGATTTATAGCTTTACAATAAAATATTCATATCCTAGAAGAAAGGATCAAACTTGCTAAAGATAGAAAGTCAAAACAATTTTTTTACAAAAAGAAAGGAGATGAACCTAGAAAATAGGTCAATTCCTTATTTCATGGTCTTCAGATCATGTAGAACCTTTGTGCTGTACAGATAAGCCTTCCAAGGCTGTTTGATATCCTTTGATGAAAATAAATTCGAATTTGCCAAGTTTAGAAAAAACCCTGATTTATTGCCCCCAAAATAAGTGTCAAATCAACTTGAAATCCTCCTCTAACTCCTTTGCATCAAAAGTGGATCTTATATTTGACACTATAATTCAATATGTATCTTTGGAAAGCATTTTCAAGAGATTTGGTTAAGAAAAACTTCGATCTGGGCAAAAATACACCTTCGTTGGCTAGTCTCAGGTTTCACCAACTATTTCGCCTTAAGATTTGCTAGTTAGCTGGTGAAAGCTCTGCTTTTCATCAGCTAACTGGTTATAATTCTGCTTTTTGCGCTGGTGAAAGCTCTGTCTTTTGATAACTATAAAATTTTGAAAATGTGCTTTGTCTTAGAATCTAAAACTTCAAGGCTGCTTTACAATGACTTCTTATAGTTGGAGTTCAATTAGAAGGGTTCCATTAAAACCTATAGTCTTCTTCTAATTGACTGCCAACTGTAGAAACCTCCATAACTTTCTTGAATTGAGCTGCAACGCATGCATAGGCATGCATATCTGGACTAGTAGTAGCTCCATACATATAGCAGGGATGTGTACATTGATATTATGACATAGTATTTCGATCCAATGAGGATAGTCACAATGAACTATTTTGTTCAGCTGAGTCTGGGCTGCAATCCCTTCAGAAATAGGACATAAGGTAATTCCAGAAAGTGTGTGCCCCTGAACAGAGAATTCTGTTTGACCTTTTACAATTGATTCTTTTTTGCGAGAAGCCTGATCTATGGAATCCTGAGGTGCAGGGATGACTGGCATCTAAACTCTTAAATGTCCAGGATGACCTTGTAGTTGGATCTCTGGAATATGCCATCTCAATTCTTGACTATGCCGGTTCAAAGTAGCCTTTAGAGACACTTTCAATAAAGTAGGATCCTTTGGTAATTTCAAAATAAAGGCCATATCTTTAAGGGGTGTAGGTAAAAATGGATTGGCTACATACTATATCATTACTGAAAGCAAATTACCACTTTGACATATTACCAAACGAACCCTCAAAGGCAATGGAGTAAAACGGGATTGAAAATGATATTTCAAAACTGTTATAGGATTTTCTAATGCTGAAGTTTGAACATGAAACAAAGATGCTAGCAAAATGTCTGCCGAGAATCCCAATGCTCCATGAAAAGTGGCCACATCCAATGTGTTAAGAAACAAAAAAGGTCTCCACAATTTGTTACTTTTCATCGATCTAAGATTTTCCTGCAAGATTAATCACCTGCTCAATAAAATAATTATCTGTCGATGAGATCCTTTTCTGACCATCGTGCGCCAATTTGAATTGACAAGGGGTTTACTTGGCGGTCTGCAAGTCTTTTAATAAAAATTTGACATCTGCAATACGTGGAGGTTATCTGCATTTTGCTACTTGCTATCAATACTTGGCACATGATGTGTAATGATAGGTAACATTAGCGCCTTAGACCTTGCAACTTAACATCTCCGCATTTGCAAACTGAAGAAGGAGCTGAGTTTCTCTTTAAAGCACCTGCGCAACAAACTTTAATCTCGGCATCTGGAAGCTCTAATGCGTGGTCCATTTCTTCTTGTGGCCCTTCTTCCATACGACCCAATGCCTTCAATCTATCAAATGTTTCAAACACCCAACTATCCTCATCATAAACAAAATCAGCCTTCTGTGCAATATCTTTGATACCATAACATATATGCATAAATTATGGCTCTTTCGTAACACCTGGGATTAAAGATACACATGGGAGCATTATGTTTAATTCTGTATTTTCTTCACAACATTCATACAACTGTAATATGATGCTAATAGTTTGCAGGAGGGCTTGGCTCTGAATGGTAATTGCGTGGCTTGTGTATTTTGTGGATGATAGGCGGAATAAGGAGTTCAGCTTGGAATATTTAAACTTTGACTTCTACATATAGTTTGACACACAATATGGGTTTTGCCTTTGGGTCAGAGATGAGCTGTCGATATGGCATCTGGACATGAAGTCTTGTCTAGTGAACATGTAACTTGAAATTTGACGAGTGATGTGGCTAGATTCATATCTAGGAGCACTAATCTTTGTGTTGTATATTGTGATTTAACATTTAGAGCTTGGACTCTAATGTGACCTCAACCTTAGACTTTAGTCCATGCACTAGATTTAATAGTAGGATTGGACTTAGGATAGTATATAACATAACCTAGGGTTAAGTCACTTAAAGGACACATCACTTTTGCTTTAGGGAAATTTATCAAAGTATAAAAGACATAAAAGCAATGGAATGACATTTTGTTATTTGTATTGCAAGTCCAGAGGCATAAAAACAAAGGATTTTTGAGCAAATTAATCAAGCAGGAGCTTGATGAACACTATGGAGGTTAAGATATTGGCAAAGAAACTGAAGAAAACAATAAATCATTTGAAGAGTGATGGAAATACTCATCAAAATACCAGTGCATTTTTGATCGCTAACAGGGGGGATTAAAGACTAAAACACACTTAATTAAAGGAGCTAAAATGGATTAATTGACGCATTAAGCAACCTTTAACATGCACCATCTACAGAGTAAGTTTTAAATGTTTTTGCGTTGGTTCGTGTTATGACTCGTCAAACATTTATGGCATTTATTTGAACTGCGGATAGGTGACAGATAGTAGGATCTCATTTTTACTTCTAAATCTTTCTATTAAGTGATTTGACCATTCTGTTTGCAAGGACACCAGGGGTTTAAATGACCAAGATAGAGAGTTTTTCCTTCATTATTTCAGTTCTCATTTCTATTTTTGCGCAAATCCATTTTACCAGGTTAACTGTTGTTTGTGATTTTCAAATCTTTTCGATAGGTGGTCCATTTTCAGGTTTCACTATCATGGCTCCATGAAAAATGCTCAAGTCAGCTACTGAGAGTTCAGGTTAGGGTTCAAACGTTGTTTCCGATACCTCGCCCCGAAGTATTAATTCTATCAAGACATGGTCATACGTTTCCAACATCCTGCAATCCGAGTCGATAAACTGTTCGGATGATTCTAGCGACAACGAGAAGGATGATTTATCAACCAAATACAAAATCATCGCTCAAGAAGAGATGCACAAAATAGTGGCAAGGCCCCAGCTTCCTCCCTATTGTGATATGATCAGGTGGGCGCTGGACCATGTGGACATCCTGACCAGGATGATTAGCAATGAACATAAGGTGACAATTGGTACCTTTCGACCAGAACATTTGCGGGCAATGTATAAACTGTCACCCACGCTGAACCTTACTCACAATGCCGAATTCCTAGAAGGATTCAAGAAGGAGGAGTCAGAGCAGTATGTAAAAATTTTGTCCGATCTGATCAAATATTGGGTCTCACACCCCTCGAAATTTAGGGCTGACTCCAATCGGATCTAGTCAATCTCTTCCTTGGAGCCACAGTTAAAGTACATAGCGATGATGACCTGCAAGTTGTATGGGAAGGAAGACACTACTTATTTTTTCCTCCCATAGGTGCCACTCATTCATACAGTCGCTGAGGGTTTCTCCTTCGACTGGGCCAAACTGTTGTCCGACAGTCTGACCAGTCGAATTACTAAATATCGAGCACAGAGGGCGAGTAAGAAAACATCTTCGTTCTTTATGTCTTCTTACATCATGGATGCCATTTTCTTCATGACATAATTAATTGGAGCTGGGCTCCATCTAATACAGAGCCTATTCATGTCTACCACTCGAAGCTTTGGGAGGATAAGGCCAAATAATTCATCTACGAGATCTTCAACTGGGTAATGGTGCCATTGCATGTTGCCATCTTTGGCCAGCCGCCTCCCAGGATGTCAGATAGCGTCGCGACCAACCTAAGCAACGTGGCAGATTGGTATCTAGAGGTAGAATATTTGTATATCAGGGTTTTCAGTGCCTCTGTCCCTCGATATGCTCTCCCGCTATTCCTGCCAGATAAGCTATTGTGTCATGAGATTGCCAGACAGAATGTGCTCATCGAAATAAGCAAAGAGCTCAAAGGAGTATCAAAAAAGGTATGGCCACCCTTCCCTATTCATATTGGTGCATATTCCTTGTTAGATTTTGGCCATGCCAAAGCCGAGGCTACGAATTTAGAAGAAATGAAGCTGGTGGATATTGAGTTCAAGAAGCACGACCCTAGTAAGGTTGTGAGAAATCACCTGGTGAGTTGCGGCCTGAGGAGGTATGAACACAAGGATTCCCCTCATGATGAAATATTCTGAGGCATAAGGTACTTTTTTGAAGTCCTAAGTTAGATTCAAGCCCTGCCACCTGGAGATATGGCTGAATTTTTGAAATTCCAGGAGCACCGACGGAGTTGTTTCCCCCAGTTTTTACAGGGTGAAGCCCCAAATCTTCCAGTTACAAAGCAAACGGAAGCCAAAGGTACAAAGGACTCGAGTCCTAGTGGGGAGAAGGACCAAGGGAAAACAAGGGAGGTTGGAACCTCAGAGAAAGGAGCCGAAGTCCCCCAGAAGCAGAAAGGAAACCCCGAAAAGGGTACGCTAGGCAAGTAGGCCCAAGGCCAAGTAGAGATACCTTCGCAGGGATCGGGCGACTCACTTTCGCTCACGTCAAATGAGCCGGTCACAGAGGTCACACCGAAACAACCATCAAAGGAAATAGACAGTCCGATTGCTATTATCACACCCTTACAGTTCACAAAGGGGAATCCTGATGCGGGGTGGATTTTCAATGAAGAACTGGCTACCCATTTCTATAAAGGAGCTGCCTCCTAACAAATTTTTCTTTCACAAAAAAAGAAAGGCTGTGGTGAGGTAAGAATTATATCAAAAAGAGGGCGTAATGGCTAAAAAATTAAAAATCATGACAGATGGGAGGGCCGCGAAAGAGGAAGAATTCGCAGAGGAGATAGCCGGGACACTAGGGGCTTACGCTATAGCCAATCAGTACTTAGTTGGGACTTTGAAGGCCCAGTTGAAATGAAAGAACCCCCTGATCAGTAAATTGGAAGCTAAAGTGGCTATTGTTGAAGCGAATGTCAGGGATGAGGTGAGCAAGAGCCTTGAGGAAGCTTGAATAGCTGACTTGCGTGAAATCAAGAAACTCAGGTCTGACCTCGAGCAGGTGCGCCAGTCGACGCAAATTAGCCAAACACAGGTAAGCCAACAGGCGCAACAAATTATAGAGTTGCAATCGAAATTGGATGTGGCCGAGAACCAGGTTGTAGACATAAAAGTGTTCAGATCCCAGGCCACCGAAATCTGACATAAGGTATTAACGGCTCAATAAAACCTGCTTGTAAAGGTAGGAACCATTCAAAACCATTTCTAGATGATAGATCAAATATTAGAAAATATTTCTTCGAGAGAAAGAGAAGCCGGGGCAACACGAGTCACTTTCCAAGCCGCTGTTATAGCTACAGTGAATATAGAGATGGTCGGCAACTCAAAATTATCCATCGCAGAACAAACCAGAGGAAATATCCTGCTGAAAATCTGGGAGCAGAATATATCAAAAAGCAAAGGGAGAGCTAATGAAGTGAAGAATTCTTGTGAGGAAATGTTCTCTTTGATAAGTAAAAGTTTTCTAGACCTTGATAAGGAAAGCAATGCTGGGACGTTGGGCAAAATCAATATAGCTAAACATCTATTGGACATAAAAGAAAACATGGAGAAGGAACAAGTGGAGGTATCCCAAATAAGCCAGGTTGATATGGCCCAAGTGGACAAATGGCTAGTACAACCAAGTTTACAATTATGCTCCATCATCACAGAGGACTGACAAGTAGGAAAAAGTTTGCCACAGCTGGCGAAGAGTCGTTACACTTTTGAAGCAAGCAACCAAGTAGAGCCTTCTAGTTTGATAGCCCAGTTGGTGGAGAGGTGCGTGATTTTCATCGAGCAGGCGAAGGGGCAGGTTTCTGGTGCTAAATAATGACAGATGTCAACCTGTTCTATTTCTAGAACTCGAAGGGCAGGGAAAGGAAGGTGCTCCGCCCTTACTAGGGAAGGCAAAGAGGAGGAGATGAAATGCTCCAATTTTCCATTTGTAACTGACAATTTTCCAGAACGATCGAAATTCCAAAGGTTCAAAAGTTTGTTTAAATAGAAGAAAGATTGTAATAGAAAAGGCTTTTTTCCATGAATAGATTGTAACGGAGAAAATTCTTTTAAGCCAGGATTAATACAAAGCGAATTGAAGACTCCATATTTCGTCAAGATTGAGTTATGTGTTTTTCCTCTGTTTTTCATGCTTCATGTCATTTTTACATATATGTCTTTGATGAATGTTTTAGCTTCAATTTAGTATAACTTCTACAGTGGTGATCAGGTTCTAGGTATCTAGTTTTTTACAGTTTTTCCTCTGTATCAGCTACTAGCGGGTACAAGACCTGTGAATTATTTAGATCTCTACATTATATGCGTTCATCAAGGTATTCCTGTCTTTTCTTCTTCTGCCACAGTGTGGGATTCCTCTAAAATTGATGCCCCACATTGTTGACAACTCTATGTTTTCGCACTTGGTTTCAAGATTTTAAACCCAGTTACGGAAAACGACCTTCGTTTTCATTAAACCCTTCGATTGGATTCACTGAATTTTCCCTGTTTAATATAAAGTTGAGATAATCACTTTAAAGCATCCACCTTCTTTTAAATCTCTATTCTCTCCATGACTGTACCCGTCATAAGACAACCCAACATCAAACCCAGTCTATCAGATCAAACCAACATCACTTTAAATATTTTCCATACCATACTCAAGACCACCACCACCCGGACAGAGCTCGAACGTTCATGGGCCTCCATCGAGCGAGATATCAGCATTCAAGAATATTTAGAAGCTAGACAAAGACAACTCAGAGATCATCCATAGCTTCATCCCCCCAAGTTGTTTCTTCCCCTTCCTTTTCTTTCATTCTTCTTAGATGCTTAGACTCTACACTTTATAGCCTTAAGTGTAGACTCAGGAACAACACCTCCCACATTATCTAACACTTCGTCAGTGAATGGTGTAGGGAAGGGGTCATGCAAACAAGCATCATTCATCTTT
Organism: Picea mariana; assembly: GCA_032191745.1. NCBI lineage: Eukaryota > Viridiplantae > Streptophyta > Pinopsida > Pinales > Pinaceae > Picea > Picea mariana. The sequence goes on from JASDQU011440988.1 coordinate 12,018, forward strand.
ATGAGATCTACGCAGATCCTCATCTCTCCTGTCTTCTTTTATTGTACCACCATAGGGATAATCCACTCTGACTCTTCGACAGGTTCTATAATTTCTGCTTCCAGCATTCTGTCGAGTTCAATTTTCACTTTCTCTTTGTACTTAGGGTTCAATATGTAGGGTCTCTATTTGACTAGTCTAGCATATGGCTTCAAAGGGATCCTCATCTCTCCCATAGGTCCTTTAATTCCCTTCATGTCAGTGAACTTGGTTGGAAACAAGTCCTGATATTCATGCAATAATTATGTAATCTTGTCAATAGTGGTAGCATCCTAATAATCTCCAACATTTGCAAGCTTCGGTGTCTATTCTGTTCCAGTATTGACCTTCTTAATCTTGATTGGATGTCGAATGAATGGTAACTCAACTCCTGGTCCTTCCACATCTCTTTGGCCTTCTGTTTATGTAATGTTCACCTTTCTTGGATCATCGTCTTCATCAAAATTGATGTTGTAATAGTCTTGCAGTTTTTGTAGAGGCATAGTCCATTTGTCCTCGTATTGCTCTAAAGGGAGGCTAGAGGCCTCCTCAAATACTTTCTATCTAAAAATATGTAGTGCTTGATCTACTGAAGGATATTGACTTTCAAATAAGAAGGTGGTTACAAAATTCTGAGTCATACCTTTCCAATCTATAGTGATGAGGTGCAACTCTGCTAGAAGGTACCCGTTGATAGGTGTCGTGTCCAGTGTGTTGATGAATTTGTGTACCCATTGTTCTTAAGGAACATTGCTCCATCCTTCCTCACAAATTCACACATGGTCCTTTGGGCAGCTTCGACCTATGTATCAAACTTCACAGCCTTTTACTTGTGATGAGAACCGCACTGTCATCAAGGTACGATACTGTACCCAATCTGTAATATTACTTTTGTGTGCCCCCCACCATCTTGCTGGGGTTGCTTTTAGGGCCTCATCCATCGCCAACAATCATTGTTGCATTGGTACACTCTCTTCAAAGTCTGACAAGAAGGTTTCGAAAGGATTTAGACCATCAAAGGTGTTGGATCATGTTGTCATTGATGCCAATGGTTTGTCATTGATGCCAATGGTTTGATTACTTGGGAGATTGTTGGATCATATGTCATTGATGTAAATGGTTTGGTTTGATTGATGTCATTGGTTGATGTCAAGTAATTGAATGATATGATTCCCTTGATGAGAATGTTATATGTCCAAGTGGAAACCAATCGATGCAAA
>JASDQU011440988.1:13355-36993 GCA_032191745.1 Picea mariana
AAAAAGAAAAATTGTACATACATCTTGTGTTCTTTGTGTTCCTTGTGGAGATGATTTGTTGATGATATGCTGCTAATATATGTTGCTGATATGTATACACATATAACTGATTATAAATGACATCAATGAGTAATGAAAAAATGTTGAATGTTAACTAAGGAGTTTTTGTGTAAGAGGGAAGTTTTGGGAAAAAAATCCCCACACTCATTCACTCCCCACTCTAAGTGTGGTAGGTGTGTCCAACAACAATGCCTCCTCTAGTAATAACATCGAATCTAGGGTATTATCCATGAGGCTCATATTTGATCAATTGTATCTGTGGGTTCTTCTTAGGTCCTTGTTTCTCTTGAAGTTTAACTAGCAATGTTGGACATTCTTCAATAACGTGCTCGAAGGAGTTGCAGTAGCTGCAAGTAGTGAAAGGGTTCTGACAGTCCCTTGCCAAGTGTCCTAGATGTGTGCAGTTATAACAGATGAATTTTCCTTGGCCTTGAACCATACCTTGTCCTCTGAATCCTCCACAAGGTTTGAAGTTTCCTCTCCCAGGGGAGTTGTACTGCGTAGTGTTTCCTTCTTGTTGTACTTCACCTTGAATATTTTATATGTCTCTTGACCTTTCATGCATGAGATAATAATCCCTACAATCCCTATCATCATGTCCCATGGACTTACAGAACGTGCAATACAAATTTGTGGGTGTCTGAACATATTTTTGCATGTAATAGCACTCATCAGGGCGATGCCTGTTTCTGCATACCTCGCACCAGGGTAAGGTGACTTGATTCAAAGGGATCAGTGCTCCAGAGGCTAAGTATTCATGGAATCGAGGGTAGTACTCCTTGTCATGGCTTTTTGATCTGCATCTGACACACCAGATGTCTTCTCTTTTATCTTTTCCCTTGTCCTTCTTCATATCTTCAACCTGCAAAGACAAACTAGTCGACTGACTCAAGATTTGACTCATACCTGAGTTGGATTCTCCCATAGGGGCTAGATCTAGCTTCATGGCGATCTCCAGCACCTCAGTCTGTGAAGCAATCTTTTGTTGCATCAGAGGAAATATGATGTGTGCTAAGAGGGAAACAATGAACCATTCCTTATTCTGCTCATCTGGAATCTAAAAAGTCAATCGACCTGTTAGGGTCTTGAATCTCTGATCGAACTCCCAAACTAGCTCGGCTACCTTCTACTTGATCTCCTTCAGTTCTATAATACATTGGGACTCTGACTTAGGTTTCTTAAATTCTGCAATCAACACATTCTTGATCTCATTCAATGGCTTAGGCTGCGCAAGTCCTTGGACAAGCTTCATGTGCCAACTTAGTGCACGATATCTTAGGGTAGTACTAAACTAGGTTTTTTTAAATGATTTATCCATGACATTCTTAATATTCCATACGACTTCACATAGGAAACAATGTTGGTCAGGATCTTCAGATCCATCTCCCCCAAAAGATAGGGAGTATCATATCATCTGCCATAGATCTTCTTAGGGTCCTTGACTGAGTATGTGGTGGACTACTAGTGATGGTGCTCTAGCTGCTTTGGTGGTTTGGATTAATCTGATTGATTAATACTACTAAATCAACATGAGGGATAATAGAACTTACTTCAACAGTCTGCACAGTTCCTAAAGTTTTTGGCTCGTCCTGGCGAAGTTCTTCAACTTCCTCTTCCTCTTCCCTAGCTGGTTCTGAATGCTCTTCGTCGGTTATATCTACTTCTTCCCCACTGTAGAAACTCTCGTCTTCGTAGTTCTACTTGAACAGGTTTGCAAGATGAACTTCTCTGAACACTTTCCCACTGCGCATATGTCTAGCCTCTGTGTCACTTTCATTGTCCGAGTTTTTGAATATTAGCCTTTTTAGATTCGACCAATCTACTGTATCTTCAATATGTTCTTCTCATGAAATAACATCTTTATTCTCAACTTCAGAAAATGTAAAAATTTTCCTCTGGGTCCCTTGAAAAAATATCTCTCAGCTTGGCTGTATGACTCTACTCTGTCAATAGTGAACTCGGTGATGTAGCCTCCAATGGTGATATCAAACCAATGATACACTACTCTTGACACAACGTTATCAACTCTCTTGACCTTCTTGATCAACATCGGCGTCCAAACTACATGAGGTCTAGATCTGACCTCAAATTGGGTATCTTCCAACCTGGCTAACCACTCATATAGTTCCTTATGGATTCCTCCAAAGAATATCTCATGTATATCAGTAAAAATATGTCTCTCCAACCAATCCTCTGTACTAAGATTAGGGTTCTTGTTATGGGCTTCAACAAAGTCCTTTTCTTGATCCTCTATCCACTTTTGAATCTATGTCTTTGATGGGAACCACCTTGACATTCCCTCATGAAGATTCCTGTCCCGGCAACGAAACCATTTGTTGGCACAGGGGCAGACCCAAGGTTCAGCTCCAAGAGTGCACCAACAAGCCCTAACTACTGGCCCTTTCAGATACACTTGCGAAGCATATGCAGTCTCACCCGAAGCAACTATGGGGGGGTTCCAAGACAGAAGTGTCTACAACCAAGGGGAATATCAAGTGGATCCAATACTAGAACAATATAGCATGCATATATCACTTATCAGCTTAGATATACTCCATACTTCTATCAAATCTATCACAACAACGCAATAACAATATATCAAGGAAAAATAATACAACATCAATCACACACACAAGACATATATACATAGTTCACCCTCTCTCTAGGGCTACGTCCACAGAACTGTGCTTTATAATATATTAATATGAAAGCATATAGTTCTAATCTATGCTCTTAACCAACAGATCTCTCTCTTCTCTCTATCTATCCCCCTTCCTGCACACCCAACTGCAGGGTTGAGCTTCGCACCCAACTGAAGATATTACAATACCAGAAGGCTCTCCCACTTAGCGCTTCTCTCTCACACAACAATAATCTCTTACAACATACCAACAACTAGATCGAGTCTAGTAATAATGACAACAACACAACCCAGGTCCTCTTGACCTTTGTTTATACATTACAATAGCTCACCGACATCCTTAGGCTGAAGCCTAGGTGTCAAAACCCTAGATACCAAAACCCTAGGTGTCTAAACCCTAGGTCAACTTGACTCATGTTTTCAGGGCTTTGCCAACCTTTCTTTCCTTCCTTCTCACGCGGTGCTCCAAATCATCTAACGGTGTATTTTTCCACTTGCTGAGTTGTCCACGATCCTTCTTCCTTGCTGATCTGTCATCCTTGATCTCCTCGTCTAACGACTTGCTTTCTCGGGCTTCACTCCATATTTTCTGCTCTTTTTCTTACTTCGACCCAGTAACAGTCATTATGTCTTCCATGAAGTTCTCATTTTTCCTTTTCTTCCTTGTTCTTCACTTACTTCCATAACCAAGGGCCAACAGTGGCCAAATTTTCCCATACAGGTGGGCATGTTCACATTATTTGATTTCGGTCATACAAAAGTTGAGGCTTCAACTTTGGAAGATGTCAAATTGGTTGATATTGAATACAAAAGGCATGATCCTCATAGGGTAGTTGAGAATCATTTAGCCCAATTCAATATGAAAAGATACATACATGAAGATTCCCCCTATGACGATGTTTTCAGGGGAGTTAGATATTATGATGAAGTTGAAAAAAATTACAAAATCTACCTCCAGATCAACAAGATGGCTTCCTCAATTTTCAAAAGCACAGAAAGAACAACGTTCCAAAGATTTTTCAAGGAGAAGAAAATCCTATTTCATCCTCACAAGAAACAAGAACTACTGAGCCCCAACAAATATTGACTAAGGACAAAGTTACAAAAGTAGTGAAGAATACAAATTTACTATCTAAAGAGGTGAACAAATCAATACCAGGTAAGCATGATCAAAAGTTATTAGTGTCCTTTGAAGCTTTGATGAGGCATGGAAATGATTTTCCCCTTTCATCACCAACTACTACTACTGTTATTCAAAGTGTCACAAGTCCATAAAAATCCAATGCACTTAGTTCCCCCATTCCATCATTAACTCCTATAGCAACAAGTTTTGAAGTTCCCAGTTTAGAGGTTATTCATATAGATGACCTCACACCTATTCTTCCTGAAGAGATGCCTCCGTCAAGTTTCTTTTTCCATAAGAAAAGAAAATCCATCATTAGAAGAGAATCTCAATAGAAGGAGGGAGTGATTACTAAGAGATATAAAATGATATATTATGGACATGGACAAAATGACCCTGAATTTTCCAAAGGAGTTGCAGATTCATTAGGAGCCTTTTCCACGACCAACCAATTGTCAGTGGATAATATTAAAAAACAACTGCAACATAAGTGTCTCTTGGTTGAATAGTTGCAAAATGAGATGTAATACATAGAACAGACTACCAGAAGTAAAATGAATTTCAACATGGAGCAAACTAGTCTGGGTTATCAACAACAGATGAAGCAGCTGCAAAAGGAACTGGAAGTGAATGTCTAGGATTTACAGGTGAGCAACTCTATGCTTTCTCAGTGAGACAATGCAATAGGAAAATTGCAGACCTGAATAACTTTACTGGAGAACACAAGAATAAATAATGTTGCATTCAAAAGGAAAGAATCCGATATTAATGAAAAGATGAAAACTTTCCACCAAGATTTAGATCAAATTATGGATATCATTCAGAAATATTATCAAATGGTGAATAATTCCCTGAAGAATATTCATGAGAAAGAAAAGGAATCCTGTATAGCCAGATCAAATTTCCATGAATTTATGGTATGGAGACAAAAAATTAATATTCACAGGCTTGCCCCTTTTTCACAGTATGAGCAGGTAAAAGGGGAAATGGCTTTAAAAGCTTGGGAGACAAACCTTGAAGAAAGTAGGAAGCTGGCTAGAGAAGCAAAAGAAGATTATCTCAACACCATTTCTTCTATATAGTTGGAATTGGTTGATTTCTATAGTAGTGCTATCCCTGATACACTGGTTCAGATTGATATTGAAAAGAATAAATAAAATTCAAAGAAAAATAAGGAAAATATACAAAATACCATCCAACAGATAAATCAGGTTGATTTGCAAAAGATAAATGATCTGTTGGTAAAACCTATTGGAGTTACTTCACACACACCTAGGATTTCTTTTTCCTAAGGTTTTTGCTTGTTTTTTAGTCATTATCCAGTCTCCTATATTTTAGGGAAGAATATTTCACCTGGAGAATATTCTCTTCAGTTGACACTTCAGTTTGATTAGTTGAGTTGAGTCTAGATGCTGCATTGGTTTTTTTGCCTTGAAACATTGGGATCATCACCATGATAATGTGCACTTGCCTTGGGATCATTACCATACTGGTGCATTTCCCTTGATTCCTTGATCTAATCCTCACTACACTCTGTTCAGTCAATTAACTGGAGACTGGTTGACTAGTTAACTCAACTAGGTGGAAGTTCACTCCCGTAACTGTCTGAGAGACTAGACTAGGTGGCAGTTCACTCCCGTAATTGCTGGTGTGTGTCCAGATCACTCTAGACCACCACTATGGAAAATTGTTTCTCCTCCATTCTGCATTGATTGAGTCATACGTAGTATATATTGTGTAAATTATTCATTATTCAGTATGATTAATGCGAATTCTTCCATTCTTTCTCTCTTTCTTCTTATTTCTCAATTTATCTCTTCAAATGTGTGTAGTATTTTCTAGCTAGATCTATTTTGTGCAAGTTCAAAAAATTTAGATGGTATAAGAGCTGACAAAATTCTAAGAAAAAGCTAAACCAAAATGTTTTGAAGGTACAAAATATTGAAGACAACGGAAAAGTGGATTTCCCAAAAGAATTCATTCTTACACCTTACAACTACTTTGCATGGAAGGCGAAAATAGTCATACATCTCTGAACTAGAGGTTTTTATAGGTTAACTTTGAATACAGACATAGAACCGACATCAACCATATAAAAATCGAAGTACTTAAATCGAATGGATGAAGCATTCAAAACAAATTGCAGTCTTATTTCTCCCGATCTCCTTTTTCACATATCTTCCTGTAAGACTCCCAATGAAGCCTGGACCACATTGGAAGGGATCTTTGGCAAACATGATGAGATGAGGGGACACATGTTGGAGGTGGAATTTCTCACATTAGATCCAAAATCTTCGAAAATTTCCAAGATTTCTTTACAAAATTTAAGGATTTACTGTCACAACTCAAAGCTTGCGGGGTTGATAAATATAAGGATGAGAAACAAATGGTTCTCACCATTCTCTCCAAAATTGGTCCTGAATTCTCTGTGTTCATGTCCAAATTCCATTCAGTCAGATTCACCTCCGGAGCCACGTGGAAGATGCCTTCTCTTGAGGACTTTATCGAATCCCTGACACAAGAGCAAACCAAGCTCATCAACATGGGAAAAATCAAAGGACCAAAGGCACATGCACTTACTATGCAAGATAGAAGCCATCAATATCAGAAATATAAATATAAAGGAAAAAGGAAATCTCATGCAAATCCGAAGAAGGAAGGGTACTCAAAACCCTTCACTGATGCCTAAGTAGGATCCAAAGGGGAAAAGGGAAGAAAAGGGGAGAAATGCACATACTGTCACAAAGGATTCCATCTAGAATCCACATGCATGCAAAAAAAAATATATCTAATGACTCAAATACTTCAGAAAAACAACCTTGGAGATCGCATCCCCAAGGGTTCCAAGAAGAAGAAGCCAAAAGATCAGAATCCCAAGAAAGGCAATTCTAGCCATGCCTTGATTGCCATCAACTCCTCTCCCAATGATTGGATCGTAGATTTAGGAGAATCACATCACATGGCTGCCACAAAAATAGTGTATTATTAATTGGATGCATGCAAAGGTCCTCCTATTCTTATGGGGGACAACTCTCTAGTCGAAGTCATCGAAAAATGAAGGATTGATCTCACTAACGAAAGCTTCGAGAATGTGCTGCACGTTCCCAAACTTTCCGTCAACCTTCTCTCTGTGTATCAGATGAAGAATTATGACATAGGAAATAAAGTCATATTCATACCAAATGCAGTGGACATCTATGACATGCAAACCAACTCCATGGTTTCTACCGCTGAGGTAAATCATCAGTCTAGATTGTATACAATTTCTGAATTTATTGAACTAGATTCTGCTTTACTGCTTACTCATGCTGATGAAAGTAGTAGGATATGGCATGAAAGGTTTGGACATTTGAATTTCAGATACATGCAACAAATTAGAAAGCAAATATTGGTTTATGGTCTATTGAACATTCATTTCTCCAAGGGAGTATGTGAGGGATGTGTTCTTGGAAAACACCCTCAAGAGAAATTCGACAAAGGGAAGTCTCAGAGAGCTTCCACACCTTTAGATATGATCCATAGTGACCTTATGGGTCCTTTTCCGCATCCATCTATCAGTGAAGAGAGGTTTGTTCTCATTTTTGTGGATTATTTATCATGTTTTAAATGGATTTACTTTCTCAGTAAAAAATCCGAGGTCTTTCAACACCTCAAAGATTTCAAAGCCCTGGTTGAGACACAGTTCAAAAAGAAAATCTAAGTCCTCTGAACTGATAACATGGGAGAGTATGTCAATCATGAGATCCATAATATTTTCCATGAGGCATGGATTTAGATGCATCACACAGTTCCCTATAATCTGTAGAAAAATGGAGTTGCTGAGCAAAAAACCAGATCTCTAAAGGAGATGGCATCTTACAAGCTGCATGCAAAGTCACTACGACAAAGATTATGGGACAAAGCACTTAATTGTGCAACATATATCCAAAACAAATCTCCCAATAGATCTGTCAAGGATAAGACCCCCTAAGAGGCTTGGAGTGGCCTCAAACTAGAAGTGACCCACTTTTGTATTTTTGATTCATGTGCATGGGCCTAGAGTCCCTTTGAAAAGAGGAAGGCACTTGATCCACATAGCACTGAGTGTATTTTTTTCGGATCCGCTGACAGTGTGAAGGGATATAGGCTTATTGATATTTCCTCGAACCGACTCATGATTAAGCATAGTGTCCAATTCGAGGAAAGTGTCTCGCATGTACCTTAGCAGCCACATGCATACACCTTCATTCTTCCACCTGTCCGAGATGATGAGCATACACATGCAGACTCTTCTTCAAATGAGAGTTGTGAATCAGAGGACTCAGATGATTCAGAAACAAAGTTAGTACAGCCAGATGCAGAGTTAGAGCATCCAGATGCAGTTGCATAGCCATAGTAGAGGCCCAAGTGGGCACAGACTACCCTTCAAGATGCAGGGGATTTGGTTGGTGATCCAATCGATACTAGGAGGACTCGATCTGATTTCTAGGAGCCTCCCGTTGCACTCACTACAACTGAACCATTTCCCTCCCAGAATATTTTCTTGGTTCAATATTTAGATCCACAGTCTTATGGCGAGGCAGCTGGAAATCCATTTTGGGAATCCGCCATGCAGGAGGAGTATAAATCCCTCCTCTGGTTCCCCTTCCTTATGGGAGGAAAATTTTCAGATGCAGATGGGTCTACAGGACCAAGAGCGCAACAGATGGACATATTAGCAGATACAAAGCCAAGCTTGTTTCCAAAGGATTTCAACAGGTGCATGGAATTGACTATGATGAGACCTTCGCTCCAATAGCGAAGATGGATTCCATACTATTGACACTTGCCATTGTGGCAGCCAAGGGATGGGAAGTCCATCATATGGATGCAAAGAATACATTTCTTCATGATGATCTTTCTGAGGAGATATATATGGAGTAGCCCCAGGGATTTATGCATGAATTATCTTTCATTTGTCGACTGAAGAAGTCTCTTTATGTCCTCAAGCATGTTCCAAGGGCATGGTATGCCAAGATGGACTCCTACCTGTTGTCACAGAACTTTGTATGTTGTAAATTAGACCCAGATGTCTACATGCTCAGGATGATTGATACACTTCTACTCTTAGTTCTGGATGTTGATTATTTGCTAATCATCAGTTGCTTGACTTCAATGATTTTTGTAGTCAAGAGGATTATACATGAAAGGTTTTTGATGATGGAAATTGGTCCAATACACTTCTTCCTTGGACTCGAGATGAGTCAAGATGCATCAAGCATCAAACTGTCTTAGGCCGAGTATGCACGAGATCTCCTTGAGAGATTTCACATGACAGACTGCAAGTTTGCTCTGACTCCTTTCCTATCAGGATTCAAACTTGAGGATGGTGGGGAAACTCCATTGGTTGAAATCAAACTATACATACAAATAGTGGGGAGCTTATTGTATCTCACACACTCCAGACCAAACCTCTCCTATGCAGTTGGTGCAGTTTCCAGGTTCCTGCAGGAGCCGCATGAGATACATTGGTGTTGATGATTACAACTCCATGAGACATCCTCTAGGACACAGACCTGAGAGAAATCCCATGAGTTGGGTGTGTGGTTCCTATCTGAGACAAAACTAGAATGTCATGATGGCCTCCTCTATGTAGAAAGTTGAGATGATACTCTAGATGATTCTCCTTGTGTAACATTGTGAGAAAGAAGATCTGTTGAGTTGGAAGTGCCTGTGGCTGAGGACAAGTGAATGTGTGGAAAATCCCATGAGTTGGGTGCATCGTTATGAGACAGAGATGAAATGATGTATTAACCTACTCTAAGAAGAGAGTTGAGATGATGTGATAATCCATATGATTCTCTTGTGTAACATAGTGAGAAAGAATATCTACTGAGTCGGACATGCCTGTGGCTGAGTACAGGTGAACGTGATGCTAGTGGCTGAGCACTAGTGAGTGTGGTTCTCTTGTGAGACACAATCAGATAGAGATGTGCACATCCTTGTGGCTAAGAATAGATGGATGTGCCCCTAGTGGATGAGCACTAGTGGGTGTATGAGATCCCTTGCTCTATTTTTCAAGAGTCAGACTTACCTGTAACCCTATTTGTGATGTAAAGGGTATAGGTCGGTCCCACCATAAAGTGAAAGATAATTAATGTAAAAGATAATTAATATGATAATTATTAATTATATTATAAGTTATTTAGGTAGGCCCTATTGTGCCAATATAGACTACTATTGACAGGATCAGTCTAATATAAATAAAGGTAAAATTCCCCATTGAGGAATCATATCACAAGTGTGAGTTTGGAAATTTCAGCAAACACTTGTTCTTAGGAAAAGTGCACACCTCTCTTGGGTGCTAGTATTCTAGGGTTTGTGAAGCACCCTTTTGTGTGATAGTTGTTTATGGTGGTGGAGGTCTTTCTCTTGAATAATATAACAAAGGACTGGCTGGGGTTTCTTCCCTTGTTGAGAATATTTTCCCAAGATACTTCTTGTGTACTTGTGCATGGTGTTTCTTCTTGTGATCTTGGTTGTTGCAATAAATTGTCTATGGTTTAAGTAAAATGATAAAGATGAAATGAACTTCATTCTTAAGACTAGCTTATCTAAAAATAAACATGGTATCAAAGCATAGGTCTTGAAGAACCCATTGCACAAGCTACAAGCTTCTAGCAATCATCCATCCTCTTTTGCAGAACCGTACGACCCTCCTAGGGTTTCCAGAAAATCCATATGACCCTCTTCTTCTGGGTGTTTCATACCCTAAAAATTGGATGTTGAGGAAAATATTGCATAGGAGAGTACGAACTTCTCCAGCACACCTCCAGAGACTCTCAGAGTGAAATTCCAAGCATTTTGAAAATTTGGCCCTAGGGTTTCTAGGGTTTCACAATTTTCTGCATAATTTTGGCTTTAGGGTTTATGCAACTCATTGAACGAGCCTTTTCAACTCATTAGTATTCATGTGACTTTATTAAGGCTTATTTTTTGTATTCATAAGCCCAACAAAACCTAAAAGTGCTAGCCTAGCCTAGCCATTAGGTTTTGTAAGTCTAGTTGGCAAGATTTTGTGAAGAAATATGAAAATATGAAGAAGACAACCTTAGTTGAAGATAGGCTTGATGGATCAAACAACTTGAGCTCTTGGAATTCAAGGCTTTAGGTCACCCTTGAAGAAGATGAACTTTTGACTGTGACACAAAATACTTTACCAGAAGCAACTACCGATGAAGAGAAGGAAATAAGAAGGGAAGAATATATCAAGGCAAGGAAAATACTCATCTACTCAGTAAGAGATCATCTTTTACGTCATATTTCCAACTTGAATACAAATTATGAAATGTATGAAGCACTGAAAGATATGTTTGAAAGTGACAACACCCTCAGAGCCCTTATCTTAAAGGGCCAAATTCAAAGTACCAAAATGACAAAAGGTGATACCATTGCTACCTTCTTTATGAAGCTATCAGAGATCAAAGATTAGCTAGGTGCCATTGGAGAAATTATGTCTGACAAAGAACTTATCTTATCTACTCAATGATCTTCCAAAACAATGGGAACCTTTTCTTCAAAGCATCAGTGGAAGAGAAAAATTACCAAATTTTGATCGTCTGTGGACAGACTGTACTCAAGAAGAACTTAGACTTAGAAATAGAGGAGTGGAAAAATACTCTGATGAAAACCATGCTCTTGCACTTCATACAAAGAAAGGAGGAAGATTCAAAATAAAATTCAAAAAAACATTAAGACATGAGAAGACTCCATCATCTTCAGGTCATAATCAGAGAAGAGATGTTTTAGAGATTCAATGCTTCAGATGTGACAAATATGGACACTATGCAAGAAATTGTCCAACCAAGAAGAAAAGAAGAAAATATGATTCCACCCCTGACATTGATCCAGACCCATATCAAAAGGACAAAGACAAGAGAGATGAGAAGTTCTTCCTCTAATACCAAATACAAAACTGAGCATGACTACAGACCCAGGTAAATTGTTTGATCATTAAATTTATAGTTGATTGCATTCTTAATAAGTGAAGGGTATTATCTATAGTGTGGGAGCCCTCATGACTTGGACCAATATCCTTGGTATGGGAGTCCAAACCTTATTGATTGATTATTATGCTAGTCAAGTAGATCACTTGAAGACATAAAAGATCTAGCAAGCAAGTAAAAGAAGACATCCATCCTTCAGACTTCTGAGAGAGTTATTTTACTCATAGGGAGTAAAAAAAAATGAGAATAAGGAAGAGACAACACCTTCTACCCCTTCAATAGTTGAAAAGGAGACATACATTATTCCATTTGATTCAGTTGCTCCAGTTGATATTCCTAGAGATATTGCAGTAAGGCATAAAAGGCCTGCCTAGGCCCGACAAACTTTGCAGGAGGTAGAGGAAAATACAAGCCCCTCAAGGCAAATCCCAAGAAAGAAAAAGATATTTTTAAACTACCCTTCAAGCATGAGCCACTTCATTGATTCCGAGCCTCCTTGTAATGGAGAAGCGACAAGGAATCATATCACAAGTGTGAGTTTGGAAATTTCAGCAAACACTTGTTCTTGGGAAAAGTGCGCACCTCTCTTGGGCGCTAGTCTTCTAGGGTTTGTGAAGCACCCTTTTGTGTGTTAGTTGTTTATGGTGGTGGAGGTATTTCTCTTGAAGAATATAACAAAGGATTGGTTGGGTTTTCTTCCCTTGTTGAGAAGGGTTTCCCAATATACTTCTTGTGTACTTGTGCATGGTGTTTCTTCTTATGATATTGTTTGCTGTAACAAATTGTCTATGGTTTAAGTAAAATGATAAAGATGGAATGAACTTCATACTTAAGCCTAGATTATTGAAAAATAAACAATTGGAAGGCTGAAAAGCATATCCTTCGATATGTACAAGGCACCATCACCTTTTAGATTCATTATGCAACAAAATCTACTTTAGATCTCATTGGTTTTACTGATTCTGACTGGGCTGGTGATAACACTGATCACAAGTCCACATCTGGTTACTCACTCAGTATTGGTTACGTGCCTATTTGTTGGTTGAGAAAGAATCAAGCTGTCATTTCTCTATATTCAGCCGAGGTAGGGTACAAAGGGGTAGTTAACATAACCATTCAGGCTATGTGGCTACAACATTTTCTCACTGAGTTGAGAATTCAGTTTCATTGGTCGATTGTCATCTGGTGTGACAACCACAACACTCTGAAGTTCTGCAGAGATCCATTTCAGAGGCAACGAATGAAGCACATCGAGATCCACATGAATAAATATGGGACTTAGTACATGAGGGGATCATTGACCTACAGTTCTATCCTTCAATAGAACAAACGACAAATATCTTCACCAAGAACTTCACTGACCAGAAGTTCCATTCTCTGCGAAGTCATCTTGGAGTGAAGGAAATAGTTTCCTAGCAACTGTAGTTCTTATTTTTACATACATTGTACCTTGAGGGGGGTTTTTTCCCATGAGGTTTTCCCTCTTTCCTCACTTTATTTCAGTGTATATTTTTTATTTGGGTACCTAACAAGGGCTCATTGTCGGGGCCCATTATTTATTTTCACCATAGTGATGTTCAGGGGGGGGGTGTTGGAGATACTTCACACACACCTAGAATTTATTTTTCCTAAGTTTTTTCCTTGTTTTTTAGTCATTATTAGTCATTATCCAGTCTCCTATATTTTAGGGGAGAATATTCCACCTAGAGAATATTCTCTTCAGTTGACACTTTAGTTTGACTAGCTGAGTTGAGTCTAGATGTTGCATTGGTTTTGTCACCATGAAACAATGGGATCATCACCATGATAATGTATAATTGACTCGGGATCATCACCGTACTGGCACATTACCCTTGATTCCTTGATCTACTCCTCACTACACTCCATTTTGTCAGTTAACTGAAGATTGGTTGACTAGTTAACTCATCTAGGTGGTAGTTCACTCCCGTAACTGCCTGAGAGACTAGACTAAGTGGCAGTTCGCTCCCATAACTGTTGGTGTGTGTCTAGATCACTCTAGACCACCAATATGGAACATTGGTCCTCCTCCAGTGCACATTTATTGAGTCATACAAAGTATATCTTGTGTAAATTATTCACTATTCAATACAGTTAATGAGAATTCTTCCATTCTTTCTCTCCTTCTTCTTCTTTCTCAAATTTTCTCTCCAAATGTGTGTAGTATTTTCTAGCTAGATCTATTATGTGCAGGTTCAACACATTTACAAAACCAAATTTGCAACACCAAGCTACATCCCAGACAATCATCAAGATTCAAGAAAAGTTACCATTAGTGCATAAAAAGGTGTTTGCATTCGAATTGGATGAGAATGTTGAATCGACCAGATTTGTTGTAGAATTAATGGAAATGTGTGCTTAGTTCAATGAAAAGAGAAAATCAAGCACATCTGTGAGAAAATAAAGGAGATAATGAAGTGACACTAGATCAATCATATCTCAGCAAAATTTGCATTCTGTTGTTCAATTTTGATTGTTCTCTATAGTTAGAGCGAAAAATGTGGAATGTCTAACTACTTTTATTTAAGGCATTTTTGTATAAATAAACAGATCATAGATCTTGTTGGCACAGGGGAAGACCCAGGGTTCAATGCTTCAACAATGCACCAAAAAAACCCTAACTACTGTCCCTTTCGACAACACCTGCAAAGTAGATGAAGTCTCACTTGAGGTAGAGGCAAGGGGGGTTGTAGGACTCAAGTTTCTACAACCTAGATGGGACATAGATATGTGATGACAACTTAAAAGAGCACTTATCCAACAATATGCATTAAGTTATGATTCTTATTCACATCGCAGATTAACCCTAATTACAGATTAGCGCAGTAACAACCAAGATTAACCCTTAAAACTTCTTAGCACATAGCATAAGCTCAGATATAACATTTATTCATATATAAAGAACTAAGCATCAATGTATCTACCTATCACACATCAAGAACAATGCACTAATAAAATAGATACATAAACATTATGAACAACATTGCACAAAGCACAACAACACAGGATATACGTGGTTCACCCCAGTGTAGGGCTATGTCCACCAACTCTTCTTCTTATTTATTGATCTTCAATATTTATTACATTCCTCTGATCCTATGCACAAAGCCATAGAGCCACTCTACAAAGGACATGAGATCTGCGTGCACCTCACCAAATATTCCTTCCCCGAATTAGGTCAAGGCACAAAGCCAACTCCTTAATAGCACAAAGCCTTGTAGAGTCTGTCCGCACAAATCCTCTTACAATCACTTCAACTTAGCCCTGCAAGCCTTAACACCTCTTCTTGCACAAAGCCTCTTAGATACTTATTTATACATTACAAAAAGGCCTAAGCATGGGTAAACCCATGCGCTGACATCCCATACCCATTACATAAACCCTAAAACCCAAAAATCCCACAAAAATGGGCCAGATCCACTTTGCCTGGGCGCTCTGTCTTCGACCAACCTGTCGAAGTCCCACAAATGGTCAAGCACGACCAACGTTTCCAAAAAACTTGGTCGAGGGCCAACAGGCCCCCAACACTCACCTATGACTCATCCCGAGTCACTCTGATTTGAGTAATACTGCTTCGAAGGCCTCGAGCTGCCTCGAATTGATACTTCACAAGAGCCTCTTGCTCAGCAAAACCATGAATGACTTTCTCGGTGACAGGCCCTTCCAGGCACTGTTCCAATGTTGCGACCACTTATTCCAACTGTGAGCCTTGTCCCTCGATCTCTTCAAAAAGTGTGCAGGCTTCGTCTTGCACCGACTAGAGTCTCTGTGTCACCTCCATAACTCTGCTCTAGATGGTAGTGACCTGCTATTGAATTGCGTGTTGCTCCTGCGATCTCTTCATCTTCTCTACTACAGTAAGCAACTTCATTTGGGCTTGCACAATCGACGCCTATTGCTTCACCTCCTGGAGCCGTGCCTCCAATGTCCTTAGCTCTGGGTCTTCCGCATTGCACTCATAGGTCTACGCAATTATATTACTTAGTTGATTACATGCCGAGGCCAACACCCTAATTCTTTCTACTGTGCTCTTGGTAGTCTCTTCCCTCTGATCTCACACTTCTTGCAGAGTGCTTGGTACTACTTGAAGTTCTAACTCTACTACTCTTGCTTGAAGCTACTGAATGGCCTCAACGAGCTTCCCCACTTGGATCTCGACCGTCTCTTCTTCCACATGTGCCAAGCCCGACACAGAGCGAAGTTCTCTAGTCACTGATTCCTTGACCACAGTCTGATCCATGAGCAACTGGTCTTTCTGTTTCTAGATTTTCTCTCTGTCCTCCTTGAACTTCACTCTAATGTCATATTTCTCTTGCTGCGGAACCTGAAGTTGCTCTATGAACTCCTCTTTTTCTTGCTTCAAGGCCTCTGTGGCCTGCTCCTTTTCTTCTTGAACTCGACAAAGTCGAGTCTCTATTACATCTGCTAATCTGGGTAATTGGGTGGGCTCATCCCCAAATTCTATATTTTCTATTGAGGATGGCATAGTAGACACTGTGTAGCTCAACTGGATAGCTTGCTGGATGTCTTTGAGCTCCTTCTCTATTCTGTCATGCGTCAACTCCTATTTTTCTCCATGTCTCTACAATATGTCTTTTGAAGTATCTTCGACAGTTGTGATGATGAGCTCGATGTCGTCCATAGTGAGCACATTCTATGACTGAGGCTTATTGGCTCGAGACTTCTTCCATGCTGATGGTTTCTATGGAGAAACCTTCCTTTTATTTAATGTCTCGACCTCTGTAAGGGGATCCTTTGGCAGTGTCACTTCACCCTTTTCTTGATTGTCTTTTTCCCCTTCCTCCTCTTGGCTTACTTTGTTTCCTCCTCCTCCTCCAGGTGAGTGAGGCGAAGTTTCCTCTGATGCACTGTCCTTCTCCTCACTGTCTATGTCTTGCACTTCCTCCTTTTAATTCTTTTTCTTTGCATTGCTCTGTCCATCATACTCCGTCCGGGTGACCAAAGGAATTTTGATGATGTCAGGGTCAGAGAGTTTTTCATCTTTTACTGGTATAAGGAATTCGGCTGGCCATTCCTTGGTTATCTCCTCCATAGCTTCATCGGTCATTTTGTAGTATGACTGCAGCTCCTCTTTAATTTCATCCATGTGCGCAGTGATGTAGATGAAGTGTCGGTCTATGCGGAACTTCGCTAGTAGCCTGTACATGTTCAAGGTGTTCAGGGTCATCCGTGGAAATGCTTCAATGACGCGCTTCAGTTGTAGATAGTAAGCGTGGAACATCGCATTTGATTTCCACTGCTTTTCCATATTGCTCGTATACCACAAGGTGGAGAACCTCATGACCAATGGCTTCGATGGCTCGACTTCAGGAATGTCGCTCCCTCTGGCATCTCCCAAGTGACAAATGCAATGAGAATCAACAACCAACTGAAGTGAAATTCGTAGCCTTGGTCCTACACTTCGCGACAGTCCTTCTCCAACTTGTTGACAAGGCAGTTCACCTAGTTCATCTGCATCTCTTCGACACACTTCCCTGCGAGGTCAACTACGAACCCTATGACTTGTGTCGGTCGGTTCTTTCTGACGAGATTGCCAATGATCAGCTGAAAAGCTAGGTGCACTGTGCCATCCTGGATGGAGGATACCTTGTATCCTCGATTCCCCTTCTCCACATCACCATATACCTCCTTGATCCGCTACGCTAGGGAGTGATTTGTGGCCTTCACTGGGTAGAACTAGTGAGGGTCTAGTTCTTGCATGCTCAGTCCAGTAATCTGGTGGATCAATCGGATCCACAGTCACATGCCTATCTAACCAGAGATAGCCTCCATGGTAGCATGACCACAGGAGTTTAAAGCATGTGTTAACCTCCTGATGTTTTCCAAAGTGGGGGATCTTCATCACGTTTAAGATCGTCGATTGCACGATCTCTTTAATCCATGGCTGGAGAATTATCTTGGGCTTCTTCCTAGTCTTCTTCATCAGGTACCTATGCAGTGTGAGCATCACATATTTCTTTCGGTCTCCAAGGTTTAAATCACTAATCTTGAGATCTGGGATCATTCCCAGCTGTGGTCCGACGGCGTATCCCCTTTGGGAGGTACGCAATGATCAACGTGTACTCAAATTCATGCGGGATGTTGTCACAACTAACCACGCCAGCCAAAGGCGGGATGTAGTCGAGAGAGATCGATGAGATCTACTTCGCGTTCACTAGATCGTCGTGGTGCTTGCTTCTTTTCTCAGTCATAGTTCAGGATGGCATAGATCGACATCCAGTCGAGGGTGATTCTTGCAATCCACCCATCGACGATGCTTGTATACCTACCGACATGACTTTCTCAACCATAAGGTCGATCAATATCTATTCTACAAATTTCTCTACTGCGCTAAGGTCGCCCGACATGCATGCTCGTAATCAAATAAATTGGGTAGGTGAATGGACACTCAAGGTAATTGAATCAATGGTGAGGTCTAGAGAGTACAATGCGGTATGTGATCAATTATCTGTTTTCTCGAATATATCAGGTTTCAAAAGTGGTCCCGGTGTGACATTCGACGGGTTAAATAAGCAACATCATAATGGATTCCTTCAACGGGTCGAAATTCCTTAATCAATACGAATCCATTCGTTATGGCGCAGTCTCAATGGTCCAATGGCGATATTTCCAGCAATAACTATGTTTCTATCTGTTCTGGAGCATTGTTCTAATGGTTGGGACGCCTCCAACGATCATATAGATTTGTCATGGCGAAGTGTCATTCTACGCGGTTCTGCTATTCCAGCAAGGTTCAAGTTTTGCAAGCATGCCTTCTGCGAAGTCTCCTCTGGAACTTCCTCCAGTCTTTCTAACTTTTCTTTCTTCTTGCTGAGATTTCTTGCCTTCTTCTTTGTGATTTGAGGCACTGGGTTCCTCTTTCCATTATTGTTCTTATCTTCGATTAGCGTAGTAACTTCGCACTCCCTAGGGTCTTTCAAAGGATTCGAGTGTAATACCTTTTCTCTTACTATTTCTAGGGTGGGTGCTCTTCTCTCCTGCATGGATAGGTTCTTTAAAATTTCTTGTGTTTTTTCAACTTCGACAACTAATTTTCTGGTCCTCAGTTGCTTCGACTTGTCGTCTTGTTCTTCTATTATTCGTACTATTTTCCTAGCCATGAAGTCCCTTAATTCTTGTTTTTTATGTTCTGTAGCTTCCTCCTCTGCTTTCCTTCAGATCTGATCTTTCTCAATCAAGGTCGTTCATAGAAAGAGTGCAAAAGGGACATTGTTCTCAACAAACTTAATGACCTCAAATTCTTCTTCAGTCGATGTTCCATGGGAAATCATAGGTATATTAGTAACTCTTCCACGTATGGTGATCATCTTTCCTTTAAAAAATCCTATCCTTCCCAATGAAGGAGCCATAATAGGCTTTCCCAAAATTTCCTAAGTGCTTTCTGGCATGATATTCACCTGTGTTTCCTCATCCATAACACATTCTATGTTGAAGTATCCTATTCTTGTTTCTATGTACTGCTTCTCTTTTAAGATCTCTGGTAAACTGATGTCTATTTGATAATTCAGTGTTCCTTTCAATTGTAATAACATAGTCTCTGATTCTTTCTAGTTCTTTAACATATCCTTAGTTTCTTGACCTTCTTCATAGTTTTCTTGTCTCAGGTTCATCTTTTCAACTTTAGCAATCATTCTAGGGAAATCCAAAACCTCATGACCAACAACTTTACAATAAAGACAAATAGGACCTTTAATAGAGCATTCCTCAGCAATATGTCCCGATCTTCTGCAGTTATAACACAATGTCAATCCTCTCTTTCTCTTAAATGATCCCCAACCTTTCCTGTACTGTGCACTGGGATCACAATGATGGACCTGCAATATGCAAAAAATCGTTCTAGGTTCTTGCACCCACTTGTTAGTCCAAAAATTCTTTCTATGCATATGAATAACATATCTTTCACTATTTCTATCAAATCTATTCAGATCAAATCTTCTTTCTTATAGCTATGCCCTAGTTTTCAGACTAGGACAAAATCTGTCAAACATACCTAGATTCATACTTTCAAAGCAAAAATTTCCACTTATCTTACCTTTACCAGAGCACAAATATTTAAGATCTTATCTCTTTTCTTCATATCAGACTTCTTTTTCTTAGGACAAAGCTTCGCAAGTCAAGTAGAATATTGCGCATTACAACAACATATCTACGCACATATATTTTTCTTTTCTTCAGTTCCCAACAATCACAGTTTTAGGTCCTGACAATGAAACCATTTGTTGGCACAGGGGTAGACCCAGGGTTCAACGCTTCAACAACACACCAACAAAACCCTAACTACCGACCCTTTCGACAACACCTGCGAAGAAGACGAAATCTCACCCAAGGTAGAGGCAGGGGGGGTTGCAGGACTCAAGTGTCTACAACCTAGATGGGACACATATCTATGTTGACAACACTTAACAGAGCACTTATCCAACAATATGCATTAATTTATGATTCTTATTCACATTATAGATTAACCCTAATTATAGATCAACGCAATAACAACCAAGATTAACCCTTAAAACTTCTTAGCACATATCATAAACTTAGATCTAACATTTATTCATATATAAAGTAGTAATCCTCAATGGATCTGTTAGTACTAGAAGTCACTCCTGGATTGCTTGCAGAAGAAAAGCCCAATGCCCATCAGTTTTTATGTCACGATTTGATAAATGGGATGATCAGATGGGTAAAAACTCAGGGAGGTATCACTCAAATTCAGAGACTGGGTTTGGCATGCAGGGAACAATTGAGGTCTTGATCTAACTTCAGTCAGGGGGTTGATTTAAAGATGCGCAGGTGGAAGAATTAGGAGAAGAGTGAACAAACTACCTCAGGCAACAGGTCTTTCGGCGGTCTATAGGGGAAAAACTCTAAACGCAAGATCCTCCTGGTTCAGGGCTTCGGGAAATTGAGAGGAAAACTTGACTGGATCCTCCAATTCCAAGTCGCTCAGTGAGGAGAAGTTTACAGAGGCCGATTAGAACAGAATGACTATCACAGTGATCCAACCTACATCATCCTATGACAATCACACTCGACTGGATCCTCCAATTCCGAGATGCTCTAATACAATATAAACAAAGATATGAAAGGAAACTGACATTCATCAGGAAAGAAGTCTCAAAAGTCCAGAAATAACCATAACACAATGCTTCATTCAAGATTTTACAACTAGGATCTCTGCTCAACCATCGATCCCTTACAAAATAGAAAGACTAAGGCTATATACTCAGAAAAATTCACTTAGCAGCAGCGTCTCAGGACTTTCAATGGGTGTCGTCTCCTCAATCAAATTTGTTCTCTGTTCCCCTATCATACACCTCTTTAAGTTAGCATGGCTCGCGCCAGGGGGTATCTGAGCTCTTTGAATGTTGAATTGGCATGTGCAGGTTTCTCTAGCGAGTTGGAGACTCGGTGTGGCTCTCTTGAAGAGAACCGGTACAAGGGACCCTCCTGGGTAAACTTCAGCTGGGACCTCCATACTCCTCAATAAATGGGTGACGCGAGGTTTCACCCACCGTCTTTCTTCTTTATCCATTTTGAGCAGGTACCGGGATCCAAATCACATCGAGATGGAGTCGGCAGAGCACAGTGCCCCCCTTCTGAGACTTCATTCAGAACCTTTGGCCAAATGAAAATGAAAACGCCTCTCTTCCAGACCTCCTTCTTGATGACCAGGCGCTAAAACCATGGGCCTGACTCTGGGCGCTTTCGGAGCTTCGGGATTCGGGGTTTCGCGAGGTGAAGCGATGAGGAGATCTTACTGCACAAACTCCCGAACGCTGACATGGCGTAGATATGTGCCGCGTGTCCTTCAGATAGACGACCCATATATTATTTACTATTATAAAGGGGCTATCCCCCTTTCACCCGCTCGCTTGATATGACCTGGTGCTGAGACCCTGGCCTCGACGCCAAAGGTGCTTTCGGCTTTTCACTGATCGACACTTCCAAGTGCAATGAGCGGAGAGCTCCCTGTTCCCTGAAACCCCGATATGTTGATAGGTTGACACCTTTCCCAATTTGATTGGACGACCCAAGTCTACTTTGAACCATTGGAGCCCCCTCTTGCTAAATTCTGGGCAACTTGATAGCCCCGCAAACCCGATGACCGTCGATTTGCTTTGTGGATGGTTCTCGATCGCTGAAGACAAAAATTTGCCCGCTCGCTTGTTTGGGGGGGCCAAAATGAGGATTTCTGCGTTGTGTTCAGGCATTTCTCATGCAATTCGCTGACCAGAAGGCCCCTCGCGCCCCAGACAAGAAATGTTACTAACATTAGGCTCCATGGGGGATAGATTCGTCCCCGCGATGCTCTAAGGACTCATTTGCAGTTCCATTGCCTTGCTATTGGGCTATGGAGTCATTTACCAAGCCGAAACAATAAAAGTAAAACAAAGAACAGAAAGGACAATATTTACAAAACATAGGAGCCATGGATGGCTCAGAAAAAATATTTTTTAAGAAAATGCCCATTCACTGGGCCGTAAAAAATTTCTTCACCCTCCAAAACCTCTAGTCGATATGTGTTATTTGAAAAAACCTCAGAGATTTTGAATGGCCCGATCCACAGGGATTCAAATTTTCCATGTTTTCCCTTGTCTTGCTTAGGAGCATCCCATTTCATAACCAGGTCTCCTGTCTGAAATCCTTCCTTTTTGGCCTTCTTATTGAAAACCTGTTTAATTCTTTGCTGATGGTCCTGAATTCTATCCATTTCCTGCTCCCTGACCTGCTGGACTTCCACTAGCTGATGAATCCTTCTGATCATGTCATTAGGCTCCTCCTGATGTTCTTGGAGGAACTTTTCTACAGGAATGGCTAAATGAGAGGGGAAAACAACCTCCGCTCCATAGACTAATTGGAAAGGAGAGACGTCGATAGACCTCTTTGTGGCTACTCGATCGGCCCATAGAGCAAACTTTAGTTTTGAATGCCGGGTATTCTTGTTGTCTTCCAACAATATTTTGATGATCCTTATCAGAATCTTGTTGGAGGATTATGCTAAACCGTTGCCCTATGGATAATATGGAGTAGAGTGAACTAGTTTGATTTTGAACTTCTCACAGAACTTGGCTAATGGCTCAGACCCGAAAGCGGCTGTGTTATCAGTGACAATTTTACTTGGGCAACCGAACCTTGTGATGAGGTCTTCTAGGAACCCAATGATTACCGTGTGGGAAGCACTCCTGGTGTGGATAGCTTTGATCCACTTGGTAAAGAAATCGGTAGCAGTCAAGATCCATCTTTGCTGCCCATTGGAAGCGGGGTGAATTTCTCTAATGAAATCTAGGCCCCACTGCTGAAAAGGTCCTGAAACAACCACAGGATTTAGCGGCAAGGACCTGAAATGTTGCTTTCCTGCAAATTTTTGACATTGGATACAGTCTCTAACTCCTCTATGGACATCAGTGAACAAGGTGGGCCAATAGTACCCGGCCCTGAGAATTTTTTGGGCTGTGGCCTTCCAGGAATGGTGCCCTCCACACAAGCCACTGTGAAATTTAACCATGATCACTTCGGCCTCTTGCGAATTCATGCATTTTAAAAGCACCCCTAGGGGATCTTTCCAGAATAACACTTGATCAATCAGGAAATATCTGACTACCTTGAGCTTCAGAGCTCTCGCTTTGTTTCTTTGTAGGCCGTCTGGAGGCCGCAACTCTTGCAGAAAAAATATGACGTCCCTATACCAAGGACATCGAGCCAATAAGGGATCCATTTGAGGGAGTCTTTCAGACGGCCGACCCTGCTGAATTCCTGAACATTCGTTTATGAAACTTACCCCCAGAGCTTGGCAGTTTGTTTCAGCCAACAACT
>JASDQU011440991.1:0-22134 GCA_032191745.1 Picea mariana
TATTTTTGATAACGGTTTTGTCAGGATTAAAACCATAGATGATTCTCAGAACTCCTTTGTAGTGAATGGACATCGATTGAAAGTGTACAACAAGCCTTTATCAAAAGATGATTTCTTGCAGGAAGTGGCCAAGCAAACAGAACTAAGGATAGTAGGAGGAGAGTCTTCTCCTCCTGCTAATATTTGATCACTCAGACTGTTTTAAAATTCTGTACATAATAGATCTTTAGCAGAAAAATAAAATAAAATATAATAAAAATAAAATAAAAAAAATCAAATAATATAAAAAAGAAAAAAAAAACATTTATTTTCTTCTTTCTCTTAGATGCATTGATGTTTTGTTTTCAGTTTTACAGGCTTCTCAGAACAAGTGTAGAACTGAACTCACAACAGGTAAGAAGGTAAGACTGTTTTATTTCATGAGATTTTCTTATCAATATGACTAACTTGTTTTGAAACAAATAAATTCGAGCTTGTTTGCTCCCTTTGTTTGCTCATTAAAATATGAAAGGGGCATTTATCAGGAAGGATTATTCTTTACTAGACCTGGTGAATAACTATGGGAAAGAAACCCCCTTAGAGTCTTCTTTTGGCATTTCCTCAGACTCTCCAAATATGAGGAAGCAATGAGCATGAACTAGCTTGGGCTCATAAAATCCACAACCAGGTGATTACTGCACAAAAAAATTTATGTCTGCAAAATTCCTATCTGCACTCGTGTTGAATGATGTGGATTACGTCAAAGATCCACCTTTCAACAAATCTCACTCCATCGACATCAACACCTTATCTGGAGCAGAGGTTAGAGACTATTTAGCACCCTGGACTCTGCATGCCTTAATGGCAGATGTCTTTGCTAACATCCATGGGAATACACCAATGTCTCTTGGTTGATAGATCCTACAGGTGACTCGATGCCAACACCTCTATTCGTACCTACTAGGATGTGTTGTAGGTACCTTGAGGCCCATTGAAATCACAGGTGGGTCATCTCGCATCGGTTAACAACATTCATTAATGGCTGGTAATCCGATGATTTATGTTTGTGTTCGACATCGGAACATCTATTCACACAAATCAGACTTGTACCATGGGAGATGCTTTGAAGCTGTTTGAAGACATGATTTCAGTTGGTTTTTCTCAGGACAGAACAAGAGCCAGGTTCAGGGGTCATCATAAGATAATCTACTGTTATACACAGGAAGTTTTTTTTTCTCAAAACGATATTATTTGTTCAAATTATTCTGCAGACTCTTGAATGTTCCAATAGTACCAGTCGGTACCAGCACATAGTTCATCAGTTACAGGTTCATCAGAAAGACCAGAGCAGCTACAATTTTTGCCCCCTTCAAACCCAAACTTAACTTCAAAAGACAATTTCACAGCAAGCTTTGCATAACAATGGGTAGAGGTAATGTAACTCAGATTCTTGAATGTTCCAGTAGTACCATTCAGTACCAGCGCAGAGTTCATCAGTTACAGGTTCATCAGAAAGACCAGAGAAGCTACAATTTTCGTGCCCTTCAACTCCAGACTTAACTTCAAAAGACAATTCCACTGCAAGACTTGCATATCGATGGAGAGAGGTAATGTAACTCAGGTGTGTTTAGTTCGTATTGTTTTATTGTATTAATTTGCATACTAATGTTTGAACTAAGGGTACCTTAACTACTCCATAACGTTTCATCATTTCCACGACCTGTACCTAACAAACTAAACCTCCATGACATTTCATATCACAAAAATGCACCATTATCGGAACTAAGTTCGATTTGACCCAGATATGATAACTCTACAGCCTCATATGACTCTCATCATGTTCCGACACCCTATCTATCTCCACAGCAATTCAAATCTTCTCATATAATTTTCTTCCCGACCGTTCCTTTCATCCCATTCTCTCCCTTCATCGCCCTCATCCAACCTTCGCTGCCACCGATAGACTTCCACTGGGATGCCAAGAAGAGCCATGGTAGCAAATCGCCACGAGCCAGAAACATACACCGACTTGGAATCCCTCCTGGAATATGGGGCAACGAGAGACATTTTTAAGCAAGCAGGGTGGGAGCCATTTCTGAAAAATTTCGATGGGTATAACGATGCCATCACACTTCAGTTTGCGCTGCACTTTGAGGATGGGACCGCCAAGGTGGGCGAACTTGAGTTTGAGGTCACGGAGGAGTTCATTGCAGAGGCAATTCAATTGCTGACCATAGGCCAAAGATGGACGAAGGGACAACCGGTTGATAAAAATCTCTGTGCACAGTTGTTGAAACCTCAGTTCCGAGAAACAAAATGGTTCGAGGGAACATCGCGATCTTGGATAGAACCACAGTGGGCCCAAGTGTTGGTCATCCTCCAGCATTACCTAACGTGTGAGGGTCGATATACCATCATCTTCCCCTGCCATGCTCGACTTTTGTTGCACTTCACAGGTACTCTGTTAAACATACCCTATTTCTTATTAAAAAGTTTAAAAAGGATGGTTGAACAGGTTTAGAGGGCTAAGGAGTTTCGAGGGAGTTTGTTTCACTTTGGTTTAGTTAAAATATTGATTACATCTGCACTGTTGAAAAAGCAAGAAACTTGGGACCTCTTCATTGTAAGAACCCTCGCCTGTGCCCAGTCTAAATCTAGGAGTGTGAAACCCGTTCCCCCACACAAAAGGTTGAACTCCAAGAAAAAGAAGGTCAAAACCCTGACTAAAGACTGTGCTGGGAACCCTGAGCCCAAACCTCCAATTGATGATGAGGTAGAAACCAATACTAAAAATGGGAAAGCCACCACACCTATAGAAGAAAACATTGAAGTCTCGAGTTCTCCCCCAGCTACCGAGAACATAATTGATGTGGAGGAACTAGCCGAGTCAACTGATAAGCTGAGGAGGAACCCGAAAAGGAAATGTAAAAGTGTATTATTGGAAATGGACAACTCGGTACCTAGTTACCCCCCACAAGAGAGATTGGAAAGTATAGATGGTCACGAGGAGGCCCCGGAGCCATCTGAGATGACCTAGACGTTGTCCCAACTCATTCGAAAAAACCGTAAAACAAATCGGCAGGCTACTACATCTAAGGGAATTGAGCAGAATGAGGCAACTCAAGTACCAACCGGTACCCTTGTTCAGATGCAAAAATAATCCACTCCCGAACTCAGTCCCGCTCATAGTTTTGACCCAATTGACACTCATGAACGCAACCCTGATGAGTTCACCTCTGAACTCACTCCTGAATTCAGTTCAGACCGCAATTCCGATAGATTTCACATCCCTTCTCAAAGTCCCGAAGAACTCACGCATGCATCTAGTCCTTCACCACAACCAGAACAAGAGCAAACATTTGAAACTCACTGCGAGATTTCCTCCAGTCGATCCTTAAAACCAATGGTGGCAAAACTAGAAAGAAAGAATAGCAGATTGAAGGAGAAGTTGCATGAGTACGTTGTATTGGATAGACACATTAAAACTGAGAATGATCTCCTGAAACTCAGGGTGACTCACCTCTTGTAAAAAATTGAAAGGTTAAAGCAGAGGAATAAGGGTATTTTCAAAAGGAACAGGCAACTTCAGAGGATTGCCAGAAAGCATGTCATAATCAACAGATCCCTCAAGAAAGAAATTAGGAATCTGAAGAAGCAGGAGAGGCTACAAATGCTGGTTGCAGCCGCTGCAACCCTCTGATGGCTACCAGTTTTTGATTTTTGTTGCCTGAGGATAGGGAAGGGTTTTAGTATGGGGGCGTGTTGGTCTCTAGTTTTGATCATGTTTTTTGCCTATATTACATTCCACAAACTTCCATTTATATACCCAGTACCACCCTTTTGGCCTTGTTTTGACATAATTGATATCTCCCTACCATTCAATCGGGTTACCTAAGGTATCTTTACATTTCAAGCTATTTTTATGCACTTTGATGCTTTAAATTGATATTGGAACTAATGTTGCTTGGGTTAGGTACCACTTCTATTGTTGGAACAGGATGCCGGTACCAGGTACCAACTCGTACCCATGGAGATACCACTAGAGCCTCTCAAGATCTATGCGTTATGGACCGAATGGGAGACAGAGAGATTCGCATGACAGCTGGAGTCATCGCCCACAGGGTGCTTGAAGGCATAATGATAAAACTGGGTCGTGATTCTTCATTGTTCAGACTTCGTGACACTACGTGTCACGAAGATGTGAAGTACGTTTTTAAACTTGATTCCAAGACTATTTTCGGATCGGGGATCCATTTGTTTTATGTATCTTTGTTTTAGACTGTTATAGACAGAAGGATTTATATAAACCTGGGATCACTCTTGAGAATGGGTTGGATTATGTTGGATTATGTTATATCGTAAACACACATTTCTGAATACAAAACTGTTGTGCGTTATGTTATTGCCCTGTTATAAGATTTGAGCTATTTCTCTGTTAATGGAACGTGAAGTTTACACAATGATTGCATAGAATGTTGTAGCTGGTTCCGGTTATTACTTACAGCGTTTGTGCCGTTTAGTTGGGCCCACCAAACCGGTGCAAGCCGCTGCTTTATTCTATCATAGATTTAGCGTTACTCTGTCTTCAGATTTAGTTCATTTCAGTGTTTTAGAACTTGCATACGAGGTAGCTTAATGTTCATAGATTTAGTTGTTTTAGTGTGTTAGCATTTGCTTACATGAATGGTACATCTGCAGCTCATAGTGTGTCATCGATTTAGTTGTTTCAGAATCGTGTTTATCTAANATCTGCAGCTCATAGTGTGTCATCGATTTAGTTGTTTCAGAATCGTGTTTATCTATTCTTCAATTGAATCGTTCCAGCATATGGTTATCTTTTATGTTAATGGGTATTGAACGCATGACTGCTGCCTGTAGGGTTTAGGGTATGAACATGGTTTGTTTGGCTTCTCATTTTCAACTCGAGCATAACTTAGAGTGTGAATGAACTTTGCTTTGTTAAACAGTTAGTTACCCTACTTACTTAGAATAGTTAGATTGTAGTTAAATCAAAGGAAGCTTCTGGTACCAGTAGGTAGAGTAGTACTCTGTTTTCCTATAGACAGCTTTGGATTGATTTTGATAACCAGATTAAATGCATTTGAGGAAACACTCTTTCTGTTGTGGCTTGAATATCAATGATGATGATAGATGATTAAGAGAAGTAGTGGAATCAGCTTGTGAAATCATACTTATGAACGGAGATAGAAGTACCAGCATTTAAACATAAGACTGTTTTTTGTTGATGACTTAAATAGGAAATGCTAAGTTTCAAGATTGTCATTAAGGTTCAAGTTCTCAGAGTGAGTTTATGTTTTCTTTTTAGGATAGCCTTTAGATAGGAATTAGCTTACCTACACATACAGTGTATCATCTTGAAGTTTACCAACCCTGGTTTGACAATTTAGTGTTTCAGGTCACTTAAAGCTTCAATTTAGCAGCCTGACAACCATTTCCTTGTATACCTTGAAGTTTTCAAAAGATTCTGACTTATTCTTGAGAAAGCAAACTGCGGTCATTCTTGTATAATCATCAAATAATAACATAAGGTATTTCTCACCTTTTAAACCCCTTTTTGTAGTTGGTCCGACTAGATCAGTATGCACAATTTCTAGTGGTATTGTCATTGAATATTATTTTGATTTAAACCTGGTCTTTGTTTGCTTTCCTTGTTTACAATGCTTGCATAAAGTGTTGGTTGGTTTTGTGATCTGAGGCATTTCTCTAAATTCTTCCCTTTTGTTGACTTGGAAAAGGTTATCAAAATGTATGTGACCCATTCTTCTGTGCCATAGCCAACTTTCATCTTCCTTTCGTAGGAAACACTTTTCATTTCCAATTTCACTTAATACATATATGTTGCTTGAAGTTCTCACAACTGTTGCAATCATTTTTCCTGAACCTTCATTTCTTATCTCACACTTTTGTGAATCAAAAGTAACTTTATGACCTTGGTCACACATTTGACTCACACTTAGAATATTATGTTTCATATATTCTACTAGTAGAACATTTTCTGCCTTGGTATTCTTGTTCCCAATTCTGACTGTGCCTTTTCCAATGATTTTAGCTGAATCATCATTTCAAAGGAGACTGATCCATATATTTACTTTCTTAATTTAATAAAATTGTCTCTATCACCTATCATGTGTTTTGAATAGCCACTGCCAACATACCAACCATGTTTCTTCTACTTAGCTTGTAGAGAGAGTGTTCATTATTCATTTCTATATTCATTATGTTTTCTTATCGATGTCCTTTTTTGAGGTTCCTGTAAGTGACTGTTGTCATTTTGTTATGGTTATCTAGGAGGGAATGTCATTCTGCAATCTTTGGCCATGTGTCCAAAGTTGTTACATTTGTAGCATTCCACTTCAGTGCTCAAACATTCAAACATGTTGTAACTTCTTCTCTATGTTTCACTAGGCCTTCTTGGATAACATTTTTGTGTATGAATTTTGATGTAGGAGCATTGCCAACGTCAAGTGAGCATGGAGCAAGCGCCGATGCATTTTGGACACATGATAAATTGTTTAAAAAATTTTTAAGATGGATGCGCCAAATTTAAATGTAATAGTTAAGGAGAGGCGTACTTATAGATTGTAATCAGACCTTGAGCGACCTGCTCTCGTCTGAAGGACTAAGAAGGCATTTATGTTACTAGGTAGCTTTGAATCCTCAGATTAGACAGTTTTAGGAGTGGAGGGAAAATGGATATAGACACCCTCATTTTATTATTGTAGAGTAGTGAAGAACATTACCAAGAGAAGAGCATACAGAGCTGGAACAAAGAACTTGTGTTTGAAAAACACCCATGTATAGAGATTTGAGTTAATAGAAGAAGTCTTAATTCAGATTCATGGCGTTGTATTTGTTTCTTGTATGTGTACGCTGAAGGGTATGTTCATCATTTTACTCTTTCTGTTATGCATTTGCTTTCTATGCTATGTATGAATGATTTCAGGATTATGTTTGAAGTCTGAGAGAGAAAGAGTTAGGAAATGAGTTTCAATTGTTTCTCGGTTTGAGAAAGAGTTCCTGCAAGGAGTGCAGTTGAATTGTCTGCAAGGAGTGCGTTGACAAAGGGTTCAGAGGTTTTGTCTCTGAAATCTCAGATAGGATAGATTTTGTCCTCATTTCCTCAAAGGTGTAGTTAGGCACAAGAGTCGTGTAAAGTGCGCACAGGCCGAGTGAAGTTTCAGGGATTTGTAACCTGAATGACTTGTTGAGAGACTACTACTGCAGGGAGTGCGCAGAGTCAAAAGGAGTTCAACACTTGAAAGTGTTTGAAGGTCTACCACAAGGAGTGCCAGCAGGAGTTTTTTCTGAAAGACTTGAAGTTGGGAAAAACCTCAGAAGGGTTCGAACCTTCGAAGTCGTCGAAGGGAAGAAAGAGGTTAAGTGCCTTGAAGAATTGAAAGGAGGTGTAGTGACATCATTCTATAGGAGGACAAGTTCCACGTAGAGAAATATTTTATTTAAATTTCACGGAAGTTCTCAAGGGAAGAGACAGACGGTCAAAATTATCCATAGGGAATTTGCAAAGTCCCGCCAGCCGTCCGATCTGACAGAGAAGCAAGGGGGCTATGATTGTTTCCAAAGGTTCAAGCTCAGGAGATAGTGAACCATCGGACCTCACTTAGATGTCCATCAGCGGTGGGATCCGACAGGAGTTGCACAGGGTTTAAACCCTGGAAAGCAGAGCGAAAGTCCCGAAAGGCATCGGGATATCAGGACTTTGGAAATCGGGATATAGGAAGTCCCGAGGATAGGAGATCAGGAATCTCCACTGTGAAAACCCTGAAACAGATCTGAGCCATACATCAGTTGGGACACGTGGTGGATATCAAGAGTCCATCGACATATCGAGATTTGACATTTTGTGAATCCTGAAGACGAGATGCCTGGAGCATTTGATTTCGCAAAATCGCAAAATGATTGAGGATCGTCCATCATAAGAGGATGCGTGGCAGAAATCCTAGATTTCGGGGAAAATCCCGATAGAAAAGTTCCTCGGCTTATCGGGGTTCGACGTTTCGCGAATCTTGAAGACAAGAAACACGCACATTTCAGAAACGCGAAGTTCGAAATCCCAACAAGGTGGAAAGCTCTGTTGTGGGGCCAGCTGAGGTCATTTCATCATATAGGAGGTCGGGAATCAAAACTTCAGGAGTTCCAAGGGAAGGAAACCATAGGCATTTCGGTGTTTCAAAACCCGAAATCGTAAAGCAACAAGGACTGTCCATCTTGAGGGGACGCATGGCACAAATCTAGGGTTTCAGGGAAATCCTGAAGGCAAGGTCATTTCGGCACTTTGGGAATCGGCACTTCGGGACTCGAGAGACCAAGAGGTTGGGCGCTTGAGTCACGAAACCCCGAAAGGGACTACGGTCTTATAAGGGGAGGTCATGTGGACCAAAGGTATAGCCCAGGGGGCTAGCTGAAGTTAAAGCCATTTTGACAAATCAACATATCGGAGATCGGGAGATCGAGAAGACTGAGGCTCTCGACAACAGGAATAAGAAAATCCTGAAACCCAAAATTTCTATCGGGGAGAGATCAGGCATGTGCATAAGTCGTGACAGGGGTAAAGGAAGGACCTATGGACCTGGTTTTTAATAGAGATTCCAGTGAGGAATCGAAAGAGCCACTTCGGCTTGAAGGTGAAATTAGAATGATCCGTTAAGACCAGGAGGTCAGCACAGAGACTCTGGCCGAGGCAGAGGCTTAGTCTGCGTCAAGTGTGGTATCAGAGCACACAAAATTTTCTTTTCTTTCTATAGCAAGAAAAAGGAAGATTCACCATGTCGCCAATAAGAAGGCACAGGAAAACACCCGATCCACCAGAGGAAAGGGAAATACCAAGAAGAAGGGGTAGACAGATGCTTGATCCAGCCATAGAAAGAGAAATGCATGATTTACGCGCCAGACTTGAGGACATGGATACAACACAGAGGCGTACAACTTTTGCTGGGGATCTTAGTGATTATGAAAGTGAAATTGAAGCTGAACATGAAGGGGAAGAAGTTGCAGCTGAAGATGCAGCAAATGAACACCTACTCAGGGTTGTTGCAAGGATGGGTGCCAGGGAAAAAATGGGCATCTCAGTATAGGAGGGAAACCTAGATGCAGAGGAGCTTCTAGACTGGATTAGAGCTCTGGACACTTATTTTGACTATGAAGATGTCGAGGAAGACAAGAAGATCAAACATGTTGTCACAAGATTGAAAGGACATGCAGCATTGTGGTGGGATGAACTACAAGCTGATAGACACTGCAAAGGCAAGAAAAAGATCAAGAGTTGGGACAGAATGATTGCGAAGATGAAGGCAAAATTCATTCCTAGGGATTACCAGATTACTCTGTTTCAAAGAATGCAAAATTTGAGACAGAATCTGATGACAGTGAAGGAATATACTGAAGAATTCTATAGGCTGAACATCAGGGTAGGTCATCGGGAAAGCAATGATGAAAAGGTTTCCAGGTACATCAATGGATTGAGATATGAAATTCAGGATGAGATGAGCATGATGACCATCTAAGAGGTGGAAGATTCTTATCAGATGGCTCTAAAAGCTAAAGAGAAACTGAGCCGAAAACAAGGTCAGAGAGGCCAAGGCAGAAGTCAAGCCAGAGGCAAATTAGTTGCCCAGGATAGAAATCAGAAACACAAGGAAGAATGGAAGAAACCTCAACCTCAGATTGAGAGAGGTGGAAGCTCACAACGAGGGCAATATGCTTGACAAGGAAGATAGTATGTTGATCAAAAAGGAGAGTATGTTGATAATAACATGTTTCCTCGTACTAGAGGTAGAGGAAGAGGAAGAGGTGGAGTGATAAAATGCTTCATGTGTGGAAAGGTCGGACACAAGTCTTATGAATGTCCAGACAGAAAGAAGGAAGGTGGTGAGGCTCACATTGCCGAAGCACAAAGGTAGAATATTGAAGCAGAGGATGCTGAAGGCGGAAGATCACTGATGATGCAAAAATCTCTTTTGACACCAGAGAAGGAGGTGGAGAGTTCAATCCAAAGAAATAGACTTTTTCAGACTGCATGCAAAACCAAGGACAGGTTATGCAAAGTCATTGTAGATAGTGGTAGCACAGATAATCTTGTTTCAACAGAGATGGTAGAAAAGCTGGAGATGGAGACGATTGAACATCCAAGTCCATATAGAGTTTCATGGCTACAAAAAGGACATCAGGTAAATGTCACTAAACAATGTTTAGTTGAATTTAAGATAGGAGGATATAATGATAAGATACTCTATGATGTTATTCCCATGGATGTTTTTCATCTATTGCTGGGTAGACCATGGAAATATGACAAAAATGTGATTCATGATGGGAGGATGAACACATACACCCTAGAGAAGAATGGGAGAACTCACNCTGAATTAAGAAACGTTTTACTTCTCATGAGTGGGAAGGAACATCTTACAGAGGTTAAGAAGAAGGAAGAACCGCAATTCATTGTGGTCAGGAAGCCAAAGATTGTTTTGACTAGCACAAGAGTGGATGATTTACCAGAAGAGGTTCGGGAACCGTTGGAAAAGTTCGCTGACATAGTAGTGGATGAACTACCTCGTTCGTTGCCACTGATTAGAAGTATAAGTCATCACATTGATCTCATACCTGGAGCTAGTTTTCCAAACAAAGCAGCGTATAGATTAACGCCGCAGGAGAATGAAGAGGTCAAAAGACAAGTCCAGGATTTGTTTGACAAAGGGTTGGTTAAAGAAAGCTTGAGTCCATGTGTTGTTCCGATAGTACTCAGTCCGAAGAAAGATGGAGGCTGGAGGATGTGTACTGATTCAAGGGAAATCAATAAGATAACCATCAGGTATAGATTTCCATTGCCAAGGATGGATGACCTGATGGATTTCTTAAGTGGAGCAAATTTTTTTTCGAAGATTGATTTGAAAAGTGGATATCACCATATTCATATGAGAGAAGGTGATGAATGGAAGACAACCTTCAAGACTAATGAAGGGTTGTATGAATGGCTTGTTATGCCATTTGGTTTAACGAATGCGCCAAGTACCTTCATGAGGTTGATGAACAAAGTCCTGAAGGAATTCATTGGAAAATTTGTCATTGTGTATCTGGATGACATACTGATCTTCATCAAAACAGAGGCAGAGCATCTAAAACACTTAGCTATAGTGATGAACAGATTACAGCAAGAGAAGCTGCTGATAAACATGAATAAATCCTCATTCATAAAGGCGGAGCTCATTTATTTGGGATTTGTTATTTCTGCAAATAAATTGAGGATGGATCCAGATAAGGTGGAGGTAATCAAGAATTGGCCATCACCGAAGAGTATATTTGAGGTGAGAAGTTTTCATGGATTGGCTAGTTTCTATCGGAAGTTCATCAGGAATTTCAGTGGAATTAGTGCACCGATGATGGACATAGTGAAGAAGAGACATAAGTCTTTTCACTGGATAGAAGAGGTTGAGAAAAGCTTCAATTTTTTGAAGAAGAAAATTACGGAACAACCAATTTTGGTGTTGCCGGATTTCAAAAAGACATTTCAAGTGAAATGCGATGCAAGTGGATTTGCAATAGGGGCAGTTTTGAGTCAAGAAGACAGACTGATAGCATACTTCAGCGAGAAGCTGAATGAAGCGAAGGTGAAATACTCCACGTATGACAAGGAGTTTTATGCTATTATTCAGGCATTAAAGAAATGGAGACATTACTTGATCCCGAAGGAGTTTGTCTTATACAGTGACAATCATGCACTGCAGTTTGTGACTCAATAGGAAAAGTTGAATCAAAGACATGTAAAATTGGTTGAATACATGTAGAACTTTACTTTTGTAACTAAGCATATTTCTGGAACTTCTAACAAGGTTGTTGATTCTTTGAGCAGGAAATGTTTGTTGTTGCAGGAGTTCAGAGTTAAAACACTGGGTTTTGATGATCTCAGGAAATGTACAGAGATGATCAAGATTTTAAGGAGGCGTATGAAGTAGCTGAGAATCAAATTCTCAGGGACAGAAGTCAATGGACAGAATACATGATCCAGGAAGGGTTACTATTTAAAGCTAATCAGCTTTGTATTCCAAAATTCTCCACGAGGGAGAATTTGCTAAAGGAGAAACATAGTGGAGGATTAGTCAGACATTTCGGTCATGACAAGACATTCGCAAAATTGAATGAGTCATATTTTTGGCCGGGAATGCGAGCAGACATCAAGAGATTCATGGACAGAAGCAAAATTTGCCAGCATTCAAAGGGAAAGAGGCAGAATGCAGGATTTTATCAACCATTGCCCATACGTGAGAGGCCATGGGATGCAGTCAACATGGATTTCATATTGGGGTTGCCAAGAACACAAAGAGGGTTTGACTCAATCTTTGTGGTAGTGGATAGATTTTCCAAAATGGCACACTTCATACTGTGTCACAAAACTAGTGACGCAACTCACATTGCGAATCTGTTTTTCAAAGAAGTCATTCAACTTCACGGCTTACCAAGGAGCATAGTTTTGGATTGAGACACCGAGTTCGTAGGACACTTCTGAAGAACCTTATGGAAGAAGCTAGGAACAAACTTGTTGTTTAGTTCAGCTTATCATCCTCATACAGATGGATAAACAGAAGCGGTGAACAGGAGTCTGGGAGACTTAATGAGAAGCTTGGTGACAAAACACCACAGCCAGTGGGACAACATATTACCACAGGCGGAGTTTTCTTATAAGTACTCAGTCAATAGAAGCGCGGGATAGATTCCATTTCATATTGTCTATGGCATGCAGCCGAGAGCAATTTCTGAATTGAGAGATTCAGAACAAGATGCAACTAGAAGTGCTAGTGCAGAGGATTTCACAGAAGCGATGAAGGAACTTCACAGCCAGGTGAAGGAGCGTTTACAGAACTCGAGCCAAGAGTATAAGTGCAGGGCAGATCAACATAGGAGACAACTTCAATTTGAAGTTGGTGATTTGATCCTCGCACATTTGAGGAAGGAAAGGTTCCCGAGAGGAACATATGACAAACTGAAGATGAAGAAGATCGGACCATGTAAGGTCTTGAATAAATTTGGGACAAATGATTATGAGATTGAATTACCCGATGGGATCGGAATTTCTCCGATATTCAATGTCTCATATTTGTACCCATACAAAGCTAAGGAAGCAGGAACTAGTGATGAACAACAATAGATCCAATGGATAAAACAGATGCCTGTTGCAGAGAAGCCACAGATGGAAA
Source organism: Picea mariana (assembly GCA_032191745.1). NCBI lineage: Eukaryota > Viridiplantae > Streptophyta > Pinopsida > Pinales > Pinaceae > Picea > Picea mariana. The sequence continues at coordinate 13,203 of JASDQU011440991.1, forward strand.
GCATACTAGACAAAAGAGTTAGCAAGAAGACCAGAAGAAAGAAATACTTTGAATACTTGGTCAATTGGAAAGGACATCCAGTTGAAGATGCCAGCTGGGAGAATGAAACAGAGATTTAGAAGCATAGATAGACCATGCGAGAGCTCATGGACAGGAGCCCATGAAAATTTTCAAGCGAGGGAGTATGATGTAGGAGCATCGCCAACGTCAAGCGAGCATGGGGCAAGCGCCGACGCATTTTTGACATATGATAAATTGTTTAAAATTTTTTGAAGCTGGATGCGCCAAACGTAAATGTAATAGTTAAGGAGAGGCATACTTATAAATTGTAATCAGACCTTGAGTGACCTACTCTCATCTGAAGGACTAAGAAGGAATTTATGTTAGTAGGTAGCATTGAATCCTCAGATTAGACAGTTCTAGGAGCGGAGGGAAAACATATATAGACACCCTCATTGTATTATTGTAGAGTAGTGAAGAACATTACCAAGAGAAGAGCATACAGAGATGGAACAAAGAAACTGTGTTTGAAAAACACCCATGTACAGATATTTGAGTTAATAGAAGAAGTCTTAATTCATATTCATGGTGTTTTATTTGTTTCTTATATGTGTATGCTGAAGGGTATGTTCATGGTTTTACTCTTTCTGTTATACATTTTATTTCTATGCTGTGTATGAATGATTTCAGGATTATGTTTGAAGTCTGAGAGAGAAATACTTAGGAAATGAGTTTCAATTGTTTCTCGGTCTGAGCAAGAGTTCCTGCAAGGAGTGCAGTTGAATTGTCTGCAAGGAGTGCGTTGAAAAAGGGTTCAGAGGTTTTGTCTCTGAAAGCTCAGATAGGATAGCTTTTGTCCTCATTTCCTCAAAGGTGAAATTAGGCACAGGAGTCGTGCAAAGTGTGTGTAGGCCGAGTGAAGTTTTAGGGGTTTGTAACCTGAATGACTTATTGAGAGAATGTTACTTCAAGGAGTGCACATAGTCGAAAGGAGTTCAACACTTGAAAGTGTTTGAAGGTCTGCCGCAAGGAGTGCCAGCAGGAGTTTTTTCTGAAAGACTTGAAGTCGAGAAAAACCTCAGAAGGGTTCGAACCTAGTCGTCGAAGGGAAGAAAGAGGTTAAGTGCCTTGAAGAATTGAAAGGAGGTGCAGTGACATCGTGCTGCAGGAGGACAAGTTCCAAGAAAATAAATATTTTATTTAAATTTTGCGGAAGTTCTCAAGGGAAGAGACGGACGGTTGAAATTCTCCGTAGGGAATTTGTGAAGTCCTGCCATCCGTCTGATCTGACAGAGAAGCAAGGGGGCTATGATTGTTTCTAAAGGTTCAAGCTCAGGAGATAGTGAACCGTCGGACCTCACTTAGATGTCCATCAGCCATGGGATCCGACAGGAGTTGCACGGGGTTTAAACCCTCGCAAGAAGAGTGAATGTCCCGAAAGGCGTCGGGATATCGGGACTTCAAAAATCAGGATATCGGAAGTCCTGAGGAGATGAGATCCATAATCTCCATGGTGAAAACCCTGAAACAGATCTGAGTCATACATCGGTTGGGAAACGTGGCGAAGATTGAGAGTCCATTGGCATATTGGGATTCGACATTTCACAAATCCTGAAGATGAGACGCCCGAAGCATTTGATTTCACGAAATCGTGAAACGATTGAGGACCGTCCACCATAAGAGGATGCGTGGCAGAAATCCTAGAGTTCGGGGAAAATCTCGATAGAAAAGTCCATCGTCTTATCGGGGTTTGGCGTTTCACAAATCCTGAAGACAAGAAACACCAACATTTCATAAACGCGAAGTCTGAAATCCCGACAAGGTGGAAAGCTCCGTTGTGGGGCCAACTGATGTCATTTCATCATATAGGAGGTCAGGAATCGGAACTTCGGGAGTTCTGAGGGAAAGAAACCATAGGCATTTCAGTGTTTCCAAATCTGAAATCGAGAAGAGACGAGGACCGTCCATCTTGAGGGGATGTGTGGCAACAATCTAGGGTTTTGGGGAAATTCCGAAGGCAAGGTCATTTTGGCACTTCGGAAATCCACACTTCGGGAATTGAGAGACCAAGAGGTTGGGTGCTTGAGTCATGAAACCCCGAAAGGGATTACGGTCATATAAGGGAGGTCATGTGGACCAAAGGTATAACCCAGGGGGCTAACTAAAGTTAAAGAAGTTTCGAAAAATCATCATATCAGAGATCAGGAGATTGAGAAGATTGAGGCTCTCGACAACGGGAATTAGAATATCCTCAAACCCAAAATTAGTGTCGGGGAGAGATCAGGCATGTGCCGAAGCCATGACAGGGGTAAAGCAAGGACCTGTGGATCTGGTTTTTAACAGAGATTGAAGTGAGGAATTGAAAGAGCCACTTTAGCTCAAAGGTGAAATTAGAACGATCCATTAAGACCGGGAGGTCAACACAGAGACTCTGGCTGAGGCAGAGGCTTAGTCTGCGTCAACTTTCAAAGTTGTTTATGTTCCTGTTGTTAGATCTGCAATTGACATCTTTATGTCCAAAATTATTACATGCATAACATAAACCAAAAAAGATAGTTTGATACTTGGGAGTTGAAGATATTCTGAAATGAGGTAATATTATGAATCCTTCTTCTTCTCGAGGCCTATTTGTTTCCATCGGTCGTTGATTCTGAAATCAGAATCTTCTCGGTGGAGGAGTGTGCCTGTAATTTTCTTTGTAGACCTTCCTATCACCTTTGATTGTTTCTGCATATCTTTTTGGATATGTTTCTTTTTCTGTTGTTTTGGAGCTTGATCCATTTTCTGTCTGATTGTATCCAAGTCTAGACTTGTCATGATGAGGTTTTGGATTGCTGATAATTTCATTCAAAACTTTTGAGTTGTTATGCATATTTTTTTTTTGAAGATCCTTTCTTAATGTGATAATTTCTGCTTCCAAATTTCCAATGATCATGTCTCTTTCTTCTAGTTGTTCTTTGAGAGATTCTTCAATTCTTTTATCTTCTTCAATTTGAACCTTCAAATTTTTTTATCATTTGTCCTAGTTCCCGAGTGTGTTCTTTCTTGTCTAGTTTTGCTTGTAGTTTCTTGTTTTTCTTCTTTTATTTTCTCATAACTTCTATGGCACACAACAATTCTTCTCGGTAGTCAACTTCTGACTCTTCATATTCTTGTTCGACCTCTTCATATTCTTCTTTTTAGTATTCTTTATCAGATTCTTCTACTGCCATGATTATAACTCTTTTTGTCTCACTGTCACTGACTTCATCTTCATCTGATGAGGAGATGTCTTCTTTGGTGTATAAGTTTTTCTTGAAAACTTTCTTTGTGTTTCTTTTGCCTTTATATGTTTTCTTTCTATTTGAGTAACCTTCATCATTTCTCTTTTTCTTATCAGGACATTTTTTAGCAAAATTACAAATACCATCACAATTAAAACAAATCAAAGGAAGATTACCTCTATACCTGTTGTTGGTTCCTTTGTTCAATATTCTAACAAAGTTGGTCACTTCTTCATCATATTCCGAGATGTCATTGATGCTATTATGTTCTTTTTCTTTTTTCTTTCCCTTTTGCTTTGACCTTTTGGATGCTTTTCAGGCTGCTTCTTTTATATCTAGATTTTCCTATCTAGTTCTTATTTCATATGTTGTGAATATTCCATGTAGTTCGTCCATGATTATTGAGTTTAGATCTGCTCTTTCTTCTAGTAATGATATCTTATGGTCAAATCTCATAGGAATACATCTTAGTACCTTTTGAACAATTACATATTATTTGTTTTATTCTTCCAATCCCAAGATTGCATTTATTGTTTCATCGAATCGTAAAAAGTAAGCTACAATATTCTCATCTTTCTTGATCTTTAGTTGTTTGAACTGACCTCTGTAAGTTTGAAGCTTTGTTGCTTTGACTTTTGAATCTCCTTCATAAATATTTCGAAGTCTGTCCCAAATATCTTTAGCGGATTTACAATGTGCAACTTCGATGAATACCATTTCTCCAAGACCATTCAAAAGTGCATTTATGGCTTTGGAATGATTCTGGCCGAGTTTCACTTCTTTGTCATTTGTCGGTGGAACTGTCGGTGTTGTGTATCCATCTACTATTGATTGCCAAATTTCAAATCCTTGTGCTTGTATATATGTATTCAACCTTATGCTCCAAAATGCATACTTTAGTCCATCAAATTATGGTATTCCATTTTTATACATCGTGTTTCTCTCCATGATCTACCTTTCAATGGTTAAAATAATTTCTGAAGGAACCTCGCTCTAATACCAATTGTTGGATTACTGAGAGGGGGGTGAATCAGTAATAGAGAAATATAATACTTTTTAACCATATCATGCAAGTGTTATATCAATGTAGCATTATGATCCAATATTTGCAGAGTAAATAAACAATGAACAAATGAACAATCATAACATACACAGTACACCAGTGTTTTTACGTGGAAACCTAAAGCGGGAGAAAACCACAAAATGATTTTTCTTATGTCTTGAAGAATTACATTCATTGGAAGCACCAACCTCATTTGTTTTACAGCTGGAACTGGAAGGAGGTTCCAACCCCCTAGTTTACCAGGCTACAACCCGAGGGAAGATACAACTCCCCAATTCTCTAGATACAACCAGAAGGAGGATACAACCCCCTATGTTCTTCAGCTATAGCCAGAAGGTGGCTACAACCACTTGTCCTTTCCCTGTCCAACCACCCTGCTGTATAAGTAGAATGATGGAACCAGTGTCACACTGTCACTATGAGATATACTATTGTAAACCTATACCCATAAACCTGCACCAAACGACTTGTACCAATAATCCGAACCATGTATCAACCATGCATCAAACTGTGCCTCAACCCGTACCATAACAAGTGCATCAACCATGCACCAACCTGTACCAAACAACCTGTAATCAACTTGTACCATAAAAAACTACATAAACCATGCACCAACCTATACCTCAACCTGCAAACCTTCCTTAACTTTAACAACAAGAGACTAGCATTTTCATCAAACTTTACTTTAGTCTCACATGACTAGTTTTGGATTAGTCAACAACCCTAACCTGAAATAATCATAAATATATACCTGTAATGAATAAAGATATTAAAATAATACACAATGTTATTAATTTTGTTTATGCAATTCCTCCAGGTTTCACTACTTGGAACCTCTCAGAAAAGGATTTATATCAAAAATGGCATACCTTGTTGAATTATGACTTATTCTAGAGACCGAACTTGTAGAGCATTCCCTACATGGAATATTTGTTGTATGGATATGAAAACTTTAAACAGAATACTACAGACTGTACTATAACCAACAAAATTGGACTTACTAAATTTGGATCTCTTATGAACAAGTTATGATGTTTTTACCTAAAATACATGTTTTAGACTAGTTTCAGGACTAGCCACAAACCCTATTTTCCACAGAGTGTAACGCCAAAAATACAACGACTCACAAGATTAAATTCATACCAAAGATACTTGGATATGTTTCGTCAATGACCTCCCAATTTCACGGTCTGAATCATTATATCAAAAAATTTATTGCAAAAATGGTGAGATGACCTGTAAATAGCATACCTAAGAAAGAATCATCAAAAGAATTTATCCTCCCTTGAATTTTGGCCTTCTTTACTTCACCTTTCCTATGAAATTTGGCTTAGATATCCTTTGGTTACCTCAGTCACCTATAGATATTCAATATTCTCAAGTGTGATCAAAATGAGAGAGCCTTGCCTCTTATTTATACTCTCCAAGTAGCTTCCTTAGAGGCATCTTATAGGCCACTTTGTCCATATAACCACTTTCTCCACATAGTCACCTATGCCCAACTTTGCCAAAATTTCCACTTGTCCATGTATCCAATAGTGACTTGACCACTTAACCCATTTTCCTCATTTTAGGGTTAACCTTCTTATAACCACTTTCCATAATTACAAAGTTCTCCATTTACTTTATTATTTAAATAATCCTCCTTGACTTTGCTACTTCACTTTATTATTTAAATAATCCTCTTTGATTTTGTCACTTCACTTTGTTATTTAAATAATCCTCTTTGACTTTGTCACTTCACTTTATTATTTAAATAACCCTCTTTGACTTTGTCACTTAACTTTATTATTTAAATAATTCTCTTTGACTTTGTCACTTCACTTTATTGTTTAAATAACTTCTTCTTTGCAAGCACTTTCACTTCTTTGACCTTTTGGGGTTTCAATCCAATCATATGAGGATCCTTCAACTTCGTAAGGCCATAACTCTCAAACCATGAGGAGTTATGTGACATTCCACATACCACTGGAAATGGCATGACATGTACTATCCATATAGAATAGTATTACCTGCAAACATATCAAAACTCATACCATTATACATCAAACAAACTTGGATCCATTACCAAAACCTTTGTGCTACCGTATTTCGCTACCGGAATTTCTTCGAGGGTTGACATCAATGACAAACAACCCAATTAATCAACATCTTGGACATTGTAGACCCTCCTATTGTTATGTTTCCTAAATGGGAATTTTCTTCTTCTCCACAATGCCAACATTTCAAGGGTTCTCTCTTTGTGTTATCTGTCTTACCTGTGACTATTCCAAAGGGTTTATTTCCACTCTGAGAGGGGAAATTTTGTTGGTGTACACTTTTAGTAGGAAGGCTCATCTTAGAACCTTTCCCATAGCTCTTGAATCTTGAGGGTTTAAATCCCTTCTTCTTGAATCCTGAACTACTTTTGTTCTTCCAATCCTTGTGAGGTTTTGTCTTGTTATTGAATTGCTCATAGCAATACCTTGCCTTTCAGATAGTGTCTTCTAAGGTCTTTGGCTCATCAAATTTGATCATGTCTCAGAAGGAATGAGGTAGTCCAGTAATAAATCATTTCATATTTACCTTTTCATCCTTTATGTAGGGAACATACCTTATCAACTCAAGGAATTTATTGATATATTCATCTATGGTGAGTTGTCCCAACTTAAGTTCATAGAAATTCTTGGTCTTCCCATCAAATTATTTCTCTGACAAGTACTTCTTGAAGTATTTCTCAAATTGTTTCCATGAAAATTCCTTCTCATGGATTCCTTTCACGTTCCTAACATACTCCCACCAAATGGAGGCCTTTCCATTAAGGTCAAAGATGGCTATTCGAACCTTTAAATTTTCAGAGTAGTCGTGGAATCTGAAGTACTTCTTCGTACTTCTTCAAGTAAATAAGCCAAACTTCTACTTCTTCCCATTTCTTAATTTATCCATCGAAAGTGGGTGGTTTGGATTTATTTAACTCTTTAGGGTCATGACTCTTGGAACATTTCCTCTTCTTTCTTTTCCTCTAGGAATGTAGACTAGTTTTTCTACTAGAAGATTCCTTGGAGTTGTCAGTTTCCTCACCAAAGGATTCTTCTGATGGGTGTCTCTTGGCTTCATGTTGGGCCTTCTTTGAGATTCTCCTCCTTGTGTGGCCACTCTCAGGTTCATCCTTTCGTATCTTAGGTGGGCTCTGGGTTTTCTTAGTACGATGTCTATCCACATGACTAGTTTCTCATCCATGTTACAACTGCCTTTGTATATCTGATAACATTTGTAGTAGGACTGCATTAACTTTAGTTTATTTTTCCTGCTCTTTTATAAAACTTTCATTGTCATCTTTGCAACTCAGTAATTATTCCATGAGGATTCTTACAGTTTCATCCAAATATGGAGGGGTTTCCACCGCCCTCCTTTCATCAAATTCTTCATCTCTATTGTGGGATATTTCCCCCAATTCATGGTGTGTCACCATACTTTATGTTGTATTTTTCCTATGGTCCACAGACGTTTTGAGTGATGATAATTTTTTTTATGTTAGTTAATGATCTACTAGTTTTATGAACAACACGAAGTTCAAATTTTTCAAAACACACACAACAGTAGAAAGTTTCCTTTTTTTCTGTAGTAGAGTTTTAACTAAGCCTCTTAGGGATGGGTTAAGATGGGGTGTCACCCCTAAAATTTCTCTTATAATATTATTTTAAGCAACTTGTTCATGAGCCGAAGCAGGCCAAGTGTTCTAACCATCTGTTGACGGGCGAAATTGACCGCTCATCAACTAGAGGAGTGAATCCAGTCTGGGGTTGTCTAATTAACCCAAGCCATTTGTATTAATCCACTTTGACGGGTTTAGCGGCTCCATTGGCTGATCTAATTCCTAAAGAAAGCGAAAAAACAAAACTAAAGAAAATGCAATAACTTGATGAATAACAATCGCTGAAAACTATATATAGATCTAATATATATTTACAGTTTAACTGACTAATATTTATAAAATAACTCTACTTATTATATGTACAATATATACAAATGATTATATTTCTAATATGTATATAATATGTACACAATACGAATTTTAATCTAAATTCGCAAAAATCGAGTATAAATTGATTTTTTAAACAACAGTAAAACTATTATTTAATCTGTTTATACTCTAGAAATGGAATATCAAACTGTCTAATTGAAAACAGAAATAACAGATAGTATGAGATGTTTTAACTGCATGAAATTTCTGTATTCATTAAACTAATGAAATCAAACTAACAGACTGGCATGTTACCGCATCCAATATTTGTTCAATGTGTAGCATCCAATCTCCCTGTCTGATGAGGTAAACCTGCAACAGATCCTACAATTGCTTCTCATAAATGTGAAGCAGTAATGATGGAATTCGAATGATAGAACATATAAGAGATATGATCACAACAATCTCATAATTTCACAAGCAACCACATTAAGATAAATCCTGTTGTGAGAACTTGTGTATAAACATTCAATAAAAGATAAAGATAAATCTCTTAATTCAAGTTTGAACAAAATGATTGTTGTGTGTTAAATCTAGAACATAAAACATGGATAATATATAAATTTTTATCATATCAATTTGTATTAAACCACGAAAGCGAAA
>JASDQU011440992.1:11128-21641 GCA_032191745.1 Picea mariana
AACAAGTAGGAGAAACTATGTGGGACTATGACCAACGATTTAAGATCTTATTAGAAAGATTGACCTTTCAAATCCATGATGTCCAATATAGAGAATGGTTTATTTCCAAACTCCTTCCTCATATTCGGGTCTTGCTCACGCAGCAAAAAGTGATGACTCAATCATAAGCCATAGAGACTATAATACACCTAGAGTCTACGACGAGAGGTGGCAATACGTCCACGAGACTAGTGCAGGTGAAATCCTCACTTGCAAACCTCACAATGCAGTTGTAAGACATGGTGAAAGGAAAACTGGGGTGCGAGAAAGTCTGGTGTATCCTCTGCTACGCAAAAGGTCACCATCGAAATGAGTGTCATGCACCAAGAAAGTACATAGAAATTGGTGCACTAAATCCATTTATGACTGGGTCGCAAACCAAGTGGTGTGAAATTTGTAAAGAATGGGGTCATGTACCTCCATGTTTCCCAACACTATAGAAGTACCATAAAACGACTCACACTCCATTCTACGAATTTTGTAAGTTTATCGGGTACGATGTGAACAAATGTTGGTCATTGTAGTTGATGAAGGAGCATATTGCAAATGCTTACGGGCGTTCGAGAGGAGAGTAAGGGTGGAGACCTGTAGGCTTCGACAGAGGAGGCTTCTAGGGAGGCCAGAGAGGAGGATATGGAAGAGGAAGAGGTAGAGGATATGGTGGGGAAAGAGGTAGACATACCACCTATTTCAACTGTGGCGAGACAGACCACTTGGCACAGTTCTGTACCAAGCCTCATGGACATCTGTGTGGATATTGCCACAACACAGACCATGTCATAAAGGATATCCCGAAGTTGTTGGCAAAATTGGAAGAAAAAAAAAGTGTTACAACATGGTGACTATTGAGTCACGTGAAGAACAAAAGTTGATGTACATGTAGTAACTAGTAACCCGAGGAGGGGTCTGCATAAGGATTGACTTGTATAAAGAAGAGAGCTAAGGATAACAACTAGAACGAAAAATTAGGAAAGCAACATAAGCCCTCCCTCGGTTGATGTGGCGCAACAAAAGCAATTCTTGCGTGTCAAGCAAAATGTGATGGACGAGGAACATGTGCATGACATGTGAAGAAGCACAATGCAATACTTACATAGAGACAAACATAAAGCACCAAGTAAGTGATTTCTTTCGTTGTTGTCTTAAGGTGTAAGGTGATCCCATCGTTGTAAGTTTTAAACCAGTGAAGTAAAGCAATGCATACAGATTCTTAAGAAAAACAAAAATTAACCAATGGCTCATACACACAGTACACAAAGATTTACGTTGGAAACCCTTAACTGGGAGAAAATAAGCCTTCCTTGGTGCTGCACCTTTCAACTCTTCATTGTATTAATTTCACCATTCACAATACAATATTTTAGGTATTCCGTAGCTACCAAAACCCTAATCCCTTAATCCAGGATTAATTTAGAAAACCGCTAAAAATAGAAAAATCTACTACCAAAATCCTAATCCCTTAATTTGGGTTCTATGTGAACGGTTTCCTAAAATTGTGAAGGATCTAGGTGATACGATATATTCTAAACTGATATTTTCCAGAAATATTGTTGTAGACGGGTTTGAAATATGTGCTTTGTTTTGTTTGTTATAGAGATCCATGAGAAATGGATCTACGAGATCTTGATTGCATTGTATAAATAAGACCTTCAAAAGCATCCAGAGAACAACATTTCCAAAGATCATCATCAGTTATTGGGACCGTAGAACCAATTGAGCAGGTTGTCATGGTTGGTCGCTAGCTTGCCATGAAATAGTTGAGTCTTCTTTTGGGAACTATAGTAAGGAAAGTCCCTTTACTAGGATGCAGTTCAGGTATTGTCGACAACTCTAATGGTGAAATTGAATCTGGTAAGCTTGTTAACAGTGTGAAACAATTTCGAAGCTTCGATGCAATGTTGGATTTGAGGCAACTGGAAATCATAGGAGATTGTTTTCTTATTTTGGTTTAAAATATATCTTGCCCACAAGTCGATGTGGAAAGAGCTGTTGCAGGGGAACTTTGATCAAATGACATAAAGACCTAGGAGCATTTCGTTATTGCACTTCTAAACTTATCTATTCATGAAAGGAATACGGGTTTGATCATTCAACTGGGAGTTGTCCACCCTGTTACAAAGCTACTAAAACATGGCAGTATGGAGGAAAGGGAAAATTCTACAACAACCCTACTTAGCTTGTCTATAATAGATGAGAACAAGGTGAAAATTGGAGCATCGAGAGCTATCTCGGCTTTGGTCGATCTTTTTCATAATGGAACTTTAAGAGTGAAAAAAGATGTTCCAACTGCTCTTTTTAATTTATCTATGTGTCAAGCAAACAAATCCAGGGCTATCAGAGCTAGGGTTGTGTCACTAATATTGGAGTTTCTTATTGACGAAAACACGGGAATGGTTGATGAAGCTCTTGCGATTCTTTCTATACTTGCTACTCATCAATATGGTCAAAGTGTTATTGGACATCAATCAACCATTCATATTCTTGTCAAGCTCATTTGTTCACACTCTTCTCACAATAAGGAGAATGTTGCTACTATACTGCCAACTTTGGCTATAAATTATTCATCCCATCTATTGACAGGACTGCAGTTTGGTGTATATGGGCCTTTGATTGAACTTACCCATAATGGAACTAGTAGAGCCAAAAGAAAGGTTAAAGCACTTTTGGAGATCATGAGAAAGCAAGAACATACTTATAAAAGTACTTGCTAAGAATTGTCATTTTTTTATCATAAATATTGCAACGTACTCAACCTATGCACCTCCATACACTAGATCACCAAAGGTCAAAAGCTCTGCAATTTCATTAAATGGAGAGGGTTCAAAGTTGTACACAAAAGGTGCATCAGTTTGTATTTATGCATGTGCCTTAATGCGAAATAGAGAACTCCAAGAGTCAAATTCAAGATTCAGTCAGCCTATTCTCTTTCTTTTACTCATGCATACTTTAATCTACCAAGAAGAATAACTCCATAGCTTATGAATTTATCATATTTATGCATTTAAGATGCAAGGACTTTTGAGGATATCTTAACCTTATAGAAAGGTGAGGCCAAGGAATATTTTCATTACTTCTTCAGGAAGATAACCTATTGGCCTTCATCCTCATTCATATGCTGCCACAAAACTGTTGGAAACCATCTCCATAGACATTTAGGAAGGATACTCAGTCCCCTACTTCATGTGCATGAGTACATGCAAGATCTCGAGTGTGGGGGAGATAGAGATGTCAGACCCCCATCCAATATTTATAACAACATAACATAAGCATATTCTTTGATTCACCATATTATTTTACCTGTAAATCATTTTTTTCAAATTATAGTGATTTTCTGTAGCTCCTGAAAGTGTTGTTACAGCCAGATTTCTTGTAGCAGACTATTCCCAAGGACAATCTTTGCACGACATTTTTTAGGAATGTGAGGCTGAATTAAAAAAAATTGAGACATGGGTTTTTTGCAGCAGCTGGAAAATTGAGTAAGATGTGAATGAAATTTCCAAAAAATGCATAAAGAGGAATCGACGAGTATTTTTTTGAAGCAGATTTTTATATAATTTCCAGATTTCCTGTAGTAAAATCTCGTAGCACCCTCCTTGATTGTCATATGAACACACATCAAAAAGAWTATTTGCCACTTGGAGGATGTTGTATATGTCCAAGGCACACTTTAGTACCTTTTAGATGATAAAAATACCAAATTATGCACTCAAGGGAAGATACTACCGAAACTATAATTGCCGGTGAAATTACTAAAATTCCTGTAGCAGCCTGCTTCAAGGGCACTTTTTGCATGTCATTTGTAAATAACTGAAGCTGAACCGAGAAATTATGAGACATGGGTTTTGTGCCCCATGCAACAAATTGAGTAATATGAAAATGGAACTTGCAGAAAATGCGTGACAAGGGATGCAAAGACATGTTTTAAAGCCATCTCCATAGACATTCATGAAGGATACTTCGTTCCCTACTTCATGTGCATGAATACATGCAAGATCTCGAGTGTGGGGAGATAGAGATGCCAGACCTCCATCCAATATTTGTAGCAGCATAAATCTTCAACAATTATCCTCTTCAACAACAATACTCTTCATACCTTCAAGTTTAGATCAACATCATCAACAAACTTATCCAACAACAACTCATCATTTGCAGAGCTTACTCCATTCAACATCTTCCTTTCCACATCATGCAACCAAGTTACAACCAAAGTATTTTCCTCTCATATTAGCACACATCAGGTGAGCCATAGTTCAACATTTGTCCCTCAGACCGCCATCCACCAAGAGAAGGTAAAGTTGGGTAAGCAATTTCTATTTCTACGTAGTCATCTAACTTGGGAATTCATGCACATGAAATTCTTGAAGCTTTTCATATTTACCATTCCTTCATTTCCTTACACTTTACATTTCATATTTCATTGTCTACCCATCATCATCCATCTCCCTATGGCATTGATGACTTTGAAAAATCCAAGTGTAAAACAAATCCTTTTCACTTAGGTCTTGTATCATATATATTGTGGATTCTGTAGTAAAACATCATTCCAATATCCCTGTCTCATATCTAAAATATATCACTAAGAACAGGAAAATCTAATTACTGTAATCTTATTTAACTAGAATGCAAAGTCTTATACCTTATCATCCTTACCTTGCCAAAGTAAAAAAAACTGTATCATGTAGAGAGATTGAAGACCATATATTATACCCAAACACTACCTCCTATGTATCTTTGTTGCATGAGGACATGCAACGATTTGAGTGTGGGGGAGATGTCGGACCTCATAAATAACACGTTTTACGATGTCATTTAGTCATTTTTCGTTTACTTTACCCTTTCATCATCATTCCCTTCATCACTCATATTTTCACATTTGTCCATTTCTACCCTATATGAGCTTCACGTGACATACTTACACTAAAATGGTTGAGTTCCCATGCTTTGATGATTTCTTAGGGTATATATTGTGGTTTCCTAACTTACTTATGAAATTCTGCAGTTGTTGGCAGTTTTGGTAGTCAAACTTTCCACGTCATTTCTGAATAGATGAAGAGGAATCTTGAAAATATAAAATATGGGTTTTATGCAGAATAGGGTCATTTAGTTGTTTATCACAAAGAATCCACAAAAAGTGTAAAACAAGGGGCACATGGTTGAGATTTTCAAAACTGGTCATTCTCGTAAATAGCCTATAATTTTGTAGCTAAGTGGTTTGACCAAGTTGCGACCCGTATCCATGAATTTGGGCAGATGGATCTCATGGAGCATGATGTTATTATCCTCTTCGAACAACCTTAAACTAAATCCAAGATTTTATGGTGAATAGATCCACATATTTTGGATATAAGATTTGTCGGTCACAGATCCACTTGTTTAGGATTTGATCTCGTCTTGTTCTAACTCCTTTTCCTTTTGTGAAGAAGAAGTTATATGTATACATACGATAGGATATAATTCAACTGGGATAGTTAGATAATTAGAGAGTTGAAGGAGAGGTTAGAGCATAGGGTTACATATTGAAGAGAAGAATCATTGTAATCCTTTGATGCTAGAATAAAGAGATTTTTAGTGTAGATTAAGAGTTCTTTGTTGTAGTCTTTCTTGGCAACATATGCCAAGAGAGGCAGAGCCCTCTCTCTGGTATATGTTGCCCAAATAGTTTCGTTTTTGTCATGTGATGTTATTTCAATAGTTGGTCATTTCATTTTCTGTAGCATTTCATTTATGGAATTTCATTTTTCCAAGTGTGGTTTCCCTATAGAGTTAGACATTGAAGACTGAGTTTCTTTAGTGATCACAAAACCGGTTGATTCTCTTGCTTGTCAACCAAAAGAATGTGGTTAATGGTTGAAATATAAGTCCAGTGCCCAAAGTTGAATTATGTAGCCTTTTATTTCTACAATTTCATTTATGTAGTCTCATTTATGCAAGTGTGATCAGTCGAGTGTGGTGTGCATCAGAGATCTGGATGTTTTTAACCCCGCAAATCCAAGAGATAACTGAGAAGCCATAGGACTTGAACCTACAACATAGGATCCTCTGATTTTTCTCGTTCTTGACATTTTTGATTCAACTTGCTTAGCTTAGAGTTAGTTTCCTACTCTTACATATATTTTCCTGGCATCTCACAAGCTTATGAATTCCCTAGTTGACAATTTAATGTAAAGAATTTTGAGCAATTGAATTTCTTGACACACACTATGGATATGGTCCCCAACAGTTGGTACATTCAGAAGGAGACTAGAGATTAGGAAAGACTAAATAATCAGTTATGCGCAACATCTAAGTTTATGTCGAAGGTCGTTGTGTAAGGAGATATGTTGTCGAGGATCAATAATTTTATATTCAATCAACAACCTATAGACTCCACGCAAAAGATAGTTTGCACCTATCACAAGCCAATGGTGAAGTTAAATCAACCAGTGTATTGTTGGAAGGTAGATAGCAATGATGTGCAGAAAGAGGACCTTTGGAATTTTCAAATCAATGAAACTAAGGGTCAGTGTGCAGATCGAGTAAAGGCCTCTAGTAAAACCGTATCAAACTAGACACAATCGTTAAAGATGAAGAAACACAATATAGGCACATAAGAGGTACTGAAGATGGAGATAATTGGCAATTACTAGGATCAAGAAATAGTGAAGCAAGTGGTGGAATTGTTGAAAGAATATGAGGAATTGTTTTGGAGAAGTTTTTCTAAGATGAAGGGTATTACAAGGTCCCTAGGAGGGATGAAAATCTAGCTAAAATTGTATGCCTAACTGGTCAAAAAGCGAGCATATTGGTTGAATTTGAAATATAAAGAAAATGTGCGAAAATAGTTGGATTGCATGCTAGATGTAGGTATCAACGTCTCAGTGGAAGATTCTAACTGGATCAGCCCAATGGTAGTGCAACAAAAGAACACGAGTGACCTACGTATTTGAATAGAGTTATAGAGCCCCAATGCAACCTGCTTGCACGAGCCATTTTCTACACCATTTATATATGAAGTGTTGGATAACGTGAGTGGGTGTGAAGCTTATTCATTCATGGATGGATTTTTAGGTTACCTCTAGGTGTGCATCACAGAGGAATACAAAGCCAAGACAATGTTTGCGATGAAGTGGGGCTCATTTGCATACATCGTGATGCCATTTGATCTTAAGAATGCACTTGCAGTGTTCTCTAGAATTGTTGTCACATATTTTAAAGAGTTTATGCACAAATTTTTGGAAGTATACTTATTGGGTGGTTTTCAACTTGCTCAAAGAGCATATGCAGGTATTACGGTTGATGTTGGATAGATGCAGGACGTTATAGATCTCTTTAAACCTGAAAAAAGTGCATTTGATGTACACCATTTGGGACATGTTGTTTGCAAGGAAGGCCTATTAGTCAATCAAGTGAAGAATGTAGCGATTGTGGACATGTTAGCCCCAACCTTCGTAAGAGAGCTTTACATAACCTTGGGACATACATGGTATTACAGAGGGTTCATTCGGAACCATGCAAAGGTTGTTGCATCATTGGAAAAGCTACTATGTAAGGATACCAAGTATGTCTGGACACAGGAATGCCAAGAGGCATTAGACACACTAAAGGAGAGAACAATGACTATGTTGATCCTTATATTTCTAGATTGGACCTGATCTTCCACGTACATGTGGATGTGTTGTCCATTGTACTTGGTGCATAACTTGTGTATGTAGGAGAGGATAAGATTGATCATTTGGTTTACTTTGCCAACAAAAAGTTGTCTAATTCTAAAAAGAACTATACAACCATAGAGTACGAAGGACTAGCGATGGTCTATGCCTTGCAGAAATTCAGACACTACTTACTTGCCACTCCCTTCATTTTCTTCACTAATCATTCAATGCTCAAATACCTGGTGAACAAGCCAATTTTTTGGGGGGAGGATATGTCGATTGTTGCTACTCTTCCCAAGAGTTTGAGTTTAATGTGGTGATGAAACCCGACAAGAAAAATGTGGGGCATGATCATCTCTCAAGGATAGAGTCAGGGGAAGCTAGAGGCAATGTGGATGATCATCTCTCAAGGATAGAGTGGATGAAACTACATGACAACATCAAATGTTTTTTTTTTTAANTGTCTGGACACGGGAATGCCAAGAGGCATTAGACACACTAAAGGAGAGAACAATGACTATGTTGATCCTTATATTTCTAGATTGGACCTAATCTTCCACGTACATGTGGATGTGTTGTCCATTGTACTTGGCGCATAACTTGTGTATCTAGGAGAGTATAAGATTGATCATTTGGTTTACTTTGCCAACAGAAAGTTGTCTAATTCTAAAAAGAACTATACAACCATAGAGTACGAAGGACTAGCGATGGTCTATGCCTTGCAAAAATTCAGACACTACTTACTTGCCACTCCCTTCATTTTCTTCACTAATCATTCAGTGCTCAAATACCTGGTGAACAAGCCAATTTTTTGGGGGGAGGATATGTCGATTGTTGCTACTCTTCCCAAGAGTTTGAGTTTAATGTGGTGATGAAACCCGACAAGAACAATGTGGGGCATGATCATCTCTCAAGGATAGAGTCAGGGGAAGCTAGAGGCAATGTGGATGATCATCTCTCAAGGATAGAGTGGATGAAACTACATGACAACATCAAATGTTTTTTTTTTTTAATCTATCACGCATAGACAACATCTTCCTAGCCCCATAAAGTTTCTTTTATGAAGGATGTCCGACGCTAGGGCTTTATTATTTGAAAGGATCCACATGAATATCTTTACTTTTGTTGAGCATTTGAACTTCTAAAGCTTTTTCCACCACCAAATTTGCGGTGCATTCGTGTCAACTTGAGCTAGAGTTTTATACCCTATTTTTTTGTTATAGTTAGCAATGGGGTTTATGGACCAAACAAGTTGATCCTCTTCCTCTTTTAATTTTACAAAACACCTTCGTAAGTTATGAGTGTAGTTCTCCCATGTGTATGTATCTTCTTCTCTAAGTGCAATCTCTCTCCATGTTAACCATAGTCACTGCCATGTGTCTTTGATTCCTTGAGAAATTTGCCTTAAAGTTTGATAACCTTACTTTTTAGCTCAATAATAAGGTGATTTGGAAGTTTGTGTGCTTTCTTACATCCAATCCAGGCATCTAATCTTATAAGGACTTTATCTCCCTTCCCAATTCTCTAATCCAACCAGTTTTCGACCAAATGGAACGTTGAGAGAATTGCTTTAAATGATTGATGCTTTTTGGGGTTTTCTTAAGGGATTTCAGATCCAATCATATATTGTAACTGTGTGAATGTATTTTTCTTTGGTAAGTTGAGCTCAAAGCCCAATGCCTTGAATAAGCCTCCATACATTCTTAGCAACTAGGGCATTTGAGAACAAAAAGACGTTCTTAAGATCCTATCCACCTAGGGATTTTGGGATAGTAATCCTTTTCCAAGAGGCTAAAACCATTACTTTCTTACTCGCCTATCTAGATCTAATAAATCTAAAACAAACCTGTGTAATTTTTTCAAGGATTCCTTTCAGAATCCATGCAAGAGACATTTGATAAACATGAATTGCTTCAAGGACTACTTTGACCATAATAAGTTTGCCACCTTTAAATAACCATCGATTGTACTAAGCGCTTAGTTTTTTCTCTATTTTTGCTAGTAACCACTGCCAAACCCCCTTTTTGTACTGGTTGGCTTTCAAATGAAATCTCGAGTATCTAAATCCCCTACCTAGTAAGGGAAAACGTGAGATATATGATTCTTGTCAATTTCCAAGAGACCCCAGTAAAGAATCAAAGATTTTACAATATTTATCTACATTCTAGTGGCCTTGCATAAGAGGTCCATGATCTCCCAGAGTTTTTTTAATCATTTTTTCTGGACCCTTCATAAAAGATTAGTATATCATCAACAACAACAAAAAGATGGTTGACATTGCAAGTGGGGCCTGTGCTAATACCTTTTAGATTTCCATTTCCAGAGGTTACTTTTACTGATCTACTAAGGCCTTCTACAACTAGGAAAAAGAGGAGGGGTGATAAAGGACATCCTTGTCTAATCCTCTTTTTAGATTTGAAGAATGGGGAGGAAACACCTTTTAGAGAATTGTAAAAGAAGTCAAGTTAATATAGCCCATTACCCGGGTGACAAAACCATGACTAAAACCTAAATGAATGAGGATGAGCCTGATAGATAACCAACTCACTAGATCAAAAGCTTTGGAGAGATCAACATGTAGAGTTAGAGCTTTTTTATTCTTGGTCTTGATTGAATTCAACCCTTCTTGCGCCATTCCCACAACCTCATGAGTTTGGCGCCCTTCTTGGAAACTAAATTACTCTAGGGAAATCTGCCTTGTGAGAATGCCTTTTAGTCTTCGAGATGTGATTTTGAAAATTGTTTTGTAAATGCACTTACGTAATGAAATTGGTTTGAAGCTCTCGAATCTTGAGGGATTGTCGGTCTTTGGAATTAAAGTAATGAAGGTTGAGTTAAATGTT
>JASDQU011440994.1:0-12937 GCA_032191745.1 Picea mariana
TGATCCATCTTCATCATATCAATGACAACTCATTGATCCATCTTCATCTATGCATTTTCATCAAGGAAAATACATATTATATTACATCAATCATCAATCAATCAATCCTTTGACATCAATCAATCACTTGACATCAATCAATCAAACCATTGGCATCAATGACAACATGATCCAACAAAGAGCTAACCAAAGGATCACTATTTGTCAACTCACTTTCCTGATTAAGTTCATAAACTAAGAGATACTTGATAGTTTAAAATTTAAAATTCCAGTAAAAACACTAAAACCCCAATTTGAGGCCTTATATGAAGGAATTTGGCCTCGAAAAAGTGTCGAAACAATGTCCAATTTGACAAATCATATTAACATGGAAATGAACTCTTTGATACACAACTCCCTGTAAAATGTCATCCCAAATAGATAACCAATTCAAATGTTATGACCCTTAGAAAATCCATGTATCACTTTGACAACACACATGTACATACACTACCTTTATATAGGATTTATGTTAGTACATACACACTTAAAAACATGCAAGTGTTGGCATGTATATGTACCCTATAGAAGGATAAAGCACATACATACACTCCGTGCAAAAGGAAAAGGCACATATAGATCTCACATGAGCTCCCTAAAGTGATCTAGGGCATGCACAGAAGCATATATATGTGACCTACAATGGATATATTCGCATAGTCGCATACACCTACAGAAAAATCAATTTTTTTGCTTGTTTTTAATCCCTTTTTAACCCCTTTTTTTTTCATCCCCTTTTAACCCTTTTTTTGGCTTGTTTGGGGGTGTTGTTTTGGGGGATTTTGGTCTTAAAACTTTTTGTGTCCTATGGGAGGTTGGTAAGGCCTTCAATTTTAATGGAATTTTTTTTTTTTGGATCCATATTTGTCTCCCTTTTATCCCTTGAATTACATAACTTTAAGACTAGTCTAGTTCTCGAGATCTCGGTTTCATGGTTTCTATTACAGTCATTTCTGAAACTTTAGGTTGTATTTGACTTCAAAACTTTATTTTGTGATTTCCTTGGGTTATTCGAACACAAAACCACAAAATTTACTTCTTTTAACATCTTTTGTTTGTGTTTTCTTTGGTAGAAAGAAGAAGAAGAAGAAGAAAAAAGCCTTGCTTTGCTACTAGATAGGTTTATTTATTTTTGTTGCATTGTATTGCTTTATATTTGAAAACGAAAAAGACATTAGCGTAGGATTTTTTTTCTTATCATATTGAAAGAATTTTGAAGGAAAATAAAAAAGAAATAATGTCCTTGGGTTTTTGTCTTTTTCTTTTCTCAAAATGTTTCATTATGCATTTTGCATCAGATAGGGAAAATAGTACATTTAAAGGTTTGAAAGATTGTTCATGCATTTTTATTTTTTAAAACTCTTTTTCATTGAAGAATTAGTGTAAATTTTTCTTTGTCAGTGTTCTTAAAAGTTTTATTTTTTCAAGAGTCTAAAAAAACATCAATTTCACTTATGTATTCTTTGAGTAAAGAACAACTGCTAGAATAAACACAAAACTTAAAATTTACTCCTAAATTTGTTTATAGGGTTCATTAACAAGTTTAGGGTTAGGGCCTTAGATTAGGATTGGAGAGATAACTCTCCAAGGTTGGAAATGCTGGTTAAAAAAAATAGGAGTCTAAGCTAGGGAGAAACAAATCCAAATTCCGTATAAGTATATCCAGGAGCCTCCTCTAATACAAGAGTTAAACATGAGGTCTCGTGAGGAAGAGTCAAGGAGATAAATCCTCCAAGGCTTGAACTAACATTGCAGAGAGATCATTTTTGGGGGTTTTATCTTGTTCCCATACCTCCTTGACAGGAGGTGCTTTTGAAGTTTTGATCTTTTCTTCCTTGCCCATAGGTTCAATCCCAAATATCAATTGTACCACTCAAACATTGGCTATCAGTTAGTATCCTTAGTTGTGTTTCCTTTATATGTCAAAAGTGATTGCAATGGGTTCCCAATGGTACTTGAGGAAAACATTGTATCAGACTATCAGTACCCTAAAGGGTGCCCCATGAAACGAGGGTACTTGCACCATGTAGGGATGGTTAGTGGAAGTTGGGGAAACTACTTCTCACTCATTTGTTTATAAGTCACGATACTCGATCAAACCATGTCGATTTATGGAAGATCCCTTATACACATTTTCATTGCTTTCGACTCAGATCCTTATCCACCTAGGATGAAGTTTTTGAGAATTTGTTTTTTTGTGATGTTTCTCTTCTAGGAACTTTTAATGGAAATTTTCTTTGTATAATTGGCCTTAGTTTCTATCTGTATCACCACTTTTGGATCATTCATTCAAGGTGGTTGACCAGTTGCTCCATTGGTCAGGATGGGCCCCTTTTCTTTATCTTGAAAGTGTGGAGCTGCCTCCTAGAAGGCATGGGTTTTTATACCACTGGTTTGCTAGAGTCAGTGTGTGAGACTTTTTTAGACTTGAAATATATTGCACGAGACGAACCTGTGCATAAGAATGTCACAAAAAAGGTTCACCAAGGGATCCCTGCTCAAGAGAATTATTGTTCTTTTCTGCTCTTTGGAAACATTAGTGCTCCCCTGATGGCCACATTGAACATTCTTGGGTTGACTGTTGGACTAATGGTTTGGTTGTGGACCACTCCAAATGTCCTAAATGCTCTTGATCCTTTATTTACCGCATCCATTAAGTATACTCCTCCTCCTTCTCCCTCTTCTAGTGAAAGTCTAGCTACTATTAATTGGAAGTCTAAAATGAATAGGAAGAGGAAGAGTAAGAAAAAGAAGAAGTCACCAACATATGTTAATCATGTCAGAGTTGTGCCACCATCCTATACTATTCATGTTGGGGGAAAAATTCCAGTCAATGCAGGTCATACTCGAATTAGTTCACCAACCTCTACAAGTCAAGTTGGAGATTTGTGCTCAACCTCTACTAGTCATGATGGGGAAAAGAGGTAAGCCTCTATGAGTCATGCTAGGAGTGAAATCCCAATCACTGTGCTAGTAGGAAAATCACCCTATAACTATATCAAGGTTTAAGATATAGACATAGAAAATGACCTCCTAAAAGTTAATCTAGTTTCTACACTACCCCAAACCTACCAAAATAAATGAACAAAAAGTAGTATAAGAGGAGATCGATAATTGTACCTTTTATCTAACGTCTGGTGATGATTTTCTCAAGCTCTGTAACTCCAAATATTGCAAGTATCCTCCCAAAGATGACCTACATCTAAGACTAGGAATACAAGGCTAGAAGAATGTTATTTATTTTCATAAATTATGGTTAGATATCAAATGCTATCTATAAATAAAATAAAAGACACAAAACATCATAATTTGGGACAGGGAAAAGAGATTATTTTATTCATTAAACAAAGACTGAAAATTACAATCCTTTCCAGCCACCATTTTGCGAACCTGGTCCACACTCCTCTTTATAATGCTCCAAGTGCACCTTCAATAAGCCTCTTCTTAGAATATACTAATCACATCAAGGAAATGGAATGGATTGAATGGAAGAAAAAAGGGTTGAAGAGGGAATGTTGAGGCAGTAACTCACAAAAGGTTGCAAATGCTTGGTCAATGAAGGGACATGAAATTGGGAAGAGTTTCATAGTTCTTATGCTTGGTTGTGAAATAATACCCCAACACCTTTTATATGACAAAAGGATGGTTATTAGGTTGGGGGATAGGCTACAACAAGTGAATTGGTTGGGAAACCTCTAATAGCCCATGAATTCCACCGAATTCCCTACAACCTTTTAATTTTTGCAACTTTTGGAGGTATATGCGGGTTGTTTAGTGTGAAACAAGTGTATGTACATGGGTTTTATAGCATTCAACAAGTGTATGTAGGAAGGAAGTAGTGGTGTATGACACGTGCATTCTCTAAAAATTCATTTTTTAAGTAGAGGTCCTCAACAGTGATTTGGAAAATTATGCTACTAAGAAGGCCAATGCCATGTATGCATGAGTAGGGAATTTTCGGGCTATAACAAATGCCCCCTAATGTATGAGGTCAAAAGAGAAACTGATGGACAAAATACGTTACAACATCTTCACCAATGCACAAAATAGAGTGATCCTGGGACCAAAGTTCGAGAGGTGTCGTCTACCAAACAAAAATTGTCTCTTTGAGGTGAGAATACCCATGCTCGGGATGAACTAAATCATGGCTTCGAATCAAATACATTATAGATCTATGTCGAATAACTATATAAAGTGTATCCATGAGAAATAAACAATGTATCTACATCTCAAAGTCAGTCGAAGATATACAAGTATAGTATGCATCTTCAAGAAGTTAGTGACACCTACAGCTGGAGATGAAGTCTTCATAACTTGAGAAAAAACTTCAAGATCCTCAAAAATTGGGTAGGAGTACAATGCAAGTGTAAGAATCACTACCCTAAGGTATTTGACAATCTGTCAATAAAATTTAAGAGGATCTCGATGAGAAAGAATATAACTTCCTCGATTTTGAATCTGGAGTTGACTAGACTCTCGAGATGGTTGACTCATGAAAGTCAAGAGACAAACAATAAAAAGTTTGACTTGGGTTGGGTAAAACTTCCCTTGGAAAAAAGCACTAAATATGATCAAACTTAGGAAACATGACATTGACATAAGTTCATGATGTAGGAGGCACTACAAACTCTCCATATGTTTGGAAGAGTAACCAAATGGAGGAGGACATAAATCTATGTAGACAGAAAAAATTTCTAAGGTCATACTAGATCCCAATGGTTGACGAAAAAATGGAAGGATGTGCTTTGTCCAAGGGAGACTATCTTTTCTGCCGAAAAAATAATGTATATTTCCCTCCCTCTCTTTTTGGAATATTTAATTTTTTTTCCTTTTTCAATTTTTAAATAGCTTGAAAAAGAATAAATGAATGCTACGTTAGAAAGGAGGAACAAATGTTGTGATAAAAAACAATGGTTCCGAGTGCATGGAAGATACTAATGTTTAGGGAAATGAGACATGTGAAAGATAAGGACACTCGGGGAAAATGCCTCCATGGGTCAAGGTGTCAAGTCACAAAGGCAAGAAGTGTTGCAAGGATTGCATATAAGGAATGCTTCAAAGGTTTAGTTGAGAGCACCATGGAGCTGGCATTAGACCAAAGATGCAAAGATGATACCCACAATGAGATTAATCATGAAACGATGAGATGCCTTCTATGTAATTGTTACGAGCCAAGAGAAGGTAAGCCTGGTAGTTTTTTCACGTTTAGAGAGTCTGGAAAAAAAGCAAAAACACGACTCCAGGGAGTACCTTTTTTAGAGTCAGTCTTGTTCGAAAAAATGGGTATTCCAACAGAGGAAGAACACCTTCATTAACCACTCACATAACCATATCAAATATCAACACACCGATATTTTCACATGGTAAATCCCCTATAGGGAAACATCCATGGCCCTAGCCAACGTGGCCACTTGGAGCAGTTTATTAATGCAAAATAAAAATATTATAGAGAGATTGATGCAGGAGCATCTCTCCACGTCATCCAGCCAGCCAGCCATCCACGTCAGCACGTGCATTCAAGGCTGAAGGGAGGCATAGCCCTCGTCTTCAATTTTGAATTTGAATGTAATTTAATGTCTTAGGCTGGTGAGCCGTGAAGCTGTGCTTTGCACAGGTGTAGAAGTAGGTAGGGCTTTAATTCTTCGAAGGCTGAGATCTAGATCCGATTTTGGACTAGACAGCCTATTCAATGTAATTGAATAGGGTAGGTAGATTAGAGGGAAGAGCTCGAAGAGCCCCTCTTGTAAAAATATCAATTTGGATCTCATTTTCGCAGTAGTTGTGAGTTGTGTAATATAGTTTTAGGAAGGAGAAAGCAGAAGAGAAAGAGTCGAGACTCTGTTAAAGTCTGAGCTCAGGGACACCTTTGTAAAAGAGGCATTTAAATTAATACAAAAAACATTTTTTCCTGCATATTTTCCTATGTTGAATGAATGTCTAAGAGTGTTCTATTTATGTTGTGAATGTATGTTGTGATTGTATATTTGCAGGTTGTTGATTTCAGGCTTGAGTGGTCTTTGAGGCTTCATACTAGGAGGGTGTGACAAAACGCTGTGTGTTCTGATAGCCAGTGCACTGAAGCACTTCTGAACTCTATGGATTCAAACAAAGACCTGCCAGGTGGGCATAGAAGTTGAAGTCATTAACATCGGAGGAATAACTTTGAGGTTGTTGAACACCTCAGGAGGCAAGGTTGTGGAGAAACACAGTTGCAAACACAATCTCTGAGGAGTTTTGTAAAGCTCTTCCAGGTGGGCATTGAGAAGGTGCAAGGGAGTGCACAGAGGAACTCTGTTGTGAGTTCAGAAGAAGACAAAATCTTTGAGGAGTTCTGTAAAGCTCTGCCAGGTGGGCATTGAGCCAGTGAAAGGAGTGCACAGAAGAAGAACTCTGCTGTGAGTTCATTAGAACCAAGAATCATTAGAACCAAGAATCATTTGAGAATTCTTGATACTTTTCCAGGAGGGCATCGAGTAAGTGCTAGAGCGTGCAGAAGGAACTCTTTGAGTTCAGAAATAGAAGAAGAACCTAGGGAAGGATCTTCGTAGGGTTTCCGAACACCCTGAGTACTCAGCAATAAGTTGTTTGAGTGCAAGGATAGCCAAGAGGGCATCTGAATTCTCCATCTGAGGGAGAAAGGAAAAAGGACGAGTTTCCTTGGAGGTCGAAGCTACAGGAAAACTCAGGACGGATAACACCTTGTGTGTGTAGAGGTTTTGCAAGAAGTGCAGAAGCCAAAGAATCCTTTGAGGATTTGAGGAGAGAAGCTCAGGAGGAACGACACCATTGTGAACGCGAGGGAGACTTAAGACTAAGAGATCACCGAAGCAAGGTAAAGGTTGAGGCCTTTAGCCATGGAGAAATTTTCCAAGTAGCGGAAGGAAGCGCATGCTCATGAGGGAGAATATAGTTGCCATTGGATCAGACCAGAGAAGAGATCTGAGCCGTTGAATTTCCCATGTCCAGGGAGCAGCGAAGGAGCGCACAGAGAAGAGATGGATTTGAATCGTCAAATATTATCCATAGAACCCGACAACCTTTAGATCTGTCAGGAGTTGCGAGGGAGTTAAGCCCTCATACAATAGAGCGAAGACGAAAGCCCCAAAAGGTGTTGGCATATCGAGATTTTGGCATTCGGGATATCGGAGGTCCTGAGGACGAGCAGTTGGGTCACTCCACATAGAAAGTACTGAAACAATGAATTTTATCTGAGCCATCCATCTAAGGGAGGACACGTGTCACGTGATCATCCATTTCGGAGATTCGGGCACCGGGACTCACAGAGGTGAGAATCTTGACTTCGCGACTCGCGAAGTCCCGAGGAAATCTGAATCGTTCGTCTGGGAGCGGACACATGTCGCGAGATCACCATATTTGGGATTCAGACATCGAGAGTCATAGAGGGAATTCTTTCGACTTCGTGAATGGTGAATTCGCGAGAGAATCGCAACCGTCCATCAGAGGGGGACAGGTGGCAGAGATCAAAATATCTCACGAAGTTGGAGGTTCACAAGGTGAGAGACTAGGATTTAAGTGCTGCAAGTCGCGAAGTTGTGAAGTCACGAGGAGCGGAGACAACCGTTGGATTTGGGTCAAGGGAGGACCGTTGGATCAGAAACCCCATCATGTTTCGTGCATTTGGAGGTTCAGGTGTTGAGGGGACCTCGTCTGTGGACACTCAGTAGAATCACAAGGTGGGGCTCGCATGATAGATAGGTAGACATGCGTCGCCTAGAGAAGGGAGTCAACACTCTGTTTATTTCTTGCATCTCGGGGATTCACGGGATAAGAGCATGAAGGTTCGATGCTTCAACCTACGAGGTTGTGAATAGAGAAAAGCGTTAAGAAAGGAGTCAACCCGGCGTTGACTTATCACATCTCGGGAGATCACAACTGAAGGGCACGAGAGTTCGAACCATGAACTCACAAAAGTGCGAATTGCGAGAGGCACTGGTATTTAAACCCTAGCCTACGATTACATGTGGAAGGCGCAGACAAGGAAAGGAGTCAACACTCTGTTGACTTCTCGCGTCTCGGGGATTCGCGAGATAAGAGCATGGGATCTCGACGTTGAACCTCGTGAAGTGGTGAGTAGTGAGAGGTACTAGCGCTTATCCTAGTTGGAAGTCATGCTTAGAAGGTGCTGACAGAAAGGAGCCATAACTATTTCATGATTCCGGGTCTCACGAGATTGGAAAGGAGGACTCGCGAGCTTCGACTCGCGAACTCGCAAGATCGTGAGTTGTGACAAGCGTCGTTGAAATTGGGCCTTGGTCATAGCACTGTGGTCACTGGGAAAGGTAGAGCTCATGCCTGGTGCAGTTTGCACAAGGGAGCTTCCCAAAGGACCTGTGGATCGATAAGTGCAGATTCTAGCAGGGAGTCAAGAGAGTCACTTCGGCTCATGAAATAGAGTGAACAATCCGTAAGACCGGGAGGTCGCACAGAGACTCTACCGAGGCAGATGGTGCATCTGCATCAAAAGTGGTATCAGAGCTAGAACTCTGTTTGTATATTTCAAGCAGAGGGAAAAGGAAAAGGAATACAGAGTGTTGGAGACTTTGTGATAATTGTTTGCAGGTGAGCAACAGGTTTTCCAAGAGAGAAGACAAGGACAACGAGATGGCTAAAAGACAGTGTAAGCTATTAAAATGGTGGTTGAGGCCTGTTGAAAACCTCAACATAACAGAGAAAAGGGTTCAGATATGTAAACCAGAGACTGGGAGAAGTCTTAGTAGTAAGGATGAATTGGGATCAGCTGAAGATCTCAAGCATTTCTAGGAGGGAAGAGAAGAAATTCCTAATTGCCAGGTGGGAAAAGGGTTGAGATCACTGCGGGATCTCACAGACTGTCATGAGGACAGCCAGGGAATTTCATAGTGCGAGGTGGGAAATGGATTGAGATCACTGTGGGATCTCATAGACTGCCAGGAGGGCAGTGGAAAGTTTCGAATTTGCCAGGTGGGCATGGGAATAGAGACGAGGCTATCTGAGAGTCTCATGGACTCAGAGGTGAGTTTGAATCAGCCAAAAGAGCTGACAGAGCAGATGAGACTATCTGAGGGTCTCATAAACTCATAGGTGATTTTGAATCAACAGGTGAAGCTGACAACAGAGAAGTATCAGAGGAGCCTTCTAATGATTGGAGGAATTTAGGTATTCCTACCACATAGCCTAGAGGAGGCAGAGATCTATGTTGCATACATAGCAACAACAGAAGCAGGACAACCAACAAAAACTATTAGAGAAGCATTGGAGAAGACTTTGGAAGCTGCCCAAGCAGAAGAAGAAGAAAAGAATGAGCATTCTGAGGAATGGCTTGATACTTTCAGCCAGGAAGCTGAAAAAAAGGAAGTTGCAACACTGAAGCTAGTAGTAGAAGAAGATGAAGAGAAGGTAGGCAGATTGATTACTCCATGCGAGATGGAGCTGGAGATGCTGGAGGATTGGCTGAACAATCCAGAGTCAGCAAGAGAACTAGCAGAAGTTGAGTTGTCAAAGAAGGTGACTAAACAATAGGTCAGTCAAGGGGAAACTGCAGAGTTGAAGTCTGTAGCAGAGTGGACACTTAGTGCCACAAAGGAGGAAGATGAGGATGGAATGGGAGATCATGATGATCTACCCATTTGCAGAAAAGAAATGGAGCTGAGGAGACTGGGAGAGCAGAGCCAGCCACTGGAGCAGCTGGACGAAGTGATCGAGGAGATTAGAGAGATGATGATCAGATCAATAGAGACTGCCAGCAAGGAGAAGATGAGCAGAAGGAAAGAGGTAGCAGCAGTAGGGAGATGGAGCAGATGAACAACTCCAGAAATTTGTTTGCGATCTAGGAGGATTTCCAAAGCTGAGAGAGGAAGCTCATGAGCAGGAGCTCATGAATTTTACAACTGAGGAGTATGATGCAGGAGCATCTCTCCACATCATCCAGCCAACCATGTTAGCGCATGCATTCAAGGCTGAAGGGAGGCACAAGCCTTGTCTTAAATTTTGAATTTGAATCTAATTTAATGTCTTAGGCTGGTGAGCCATGAAGCCATGCTTTGCACAGGCATAGAAGTAGGTAGGCCTTTAATTCGTTGAAGGCTGAGATCTAGATCTGATTCTAGACTATACAACCTATTCAATGTAATTGAATAGGGTAGGTAGATTGGAGGGAAGAGCTCGAAGAGACCCTCTTGTAAAAAGTTCTCTTTGGATCTCATTTTCACAGTAGTTGTGAGAGTTGTAATATAGTTTTAGGAAGGAGAAAGCAGAAGAGAAAGAGCCGAGACTTTGTTAAAGTCTGAGCTCAGGGACACCTTTGTAAAA
The DNA here is from genome assembly GCA_032191745.1 of Picea mariana. Lineage (NCBI taxonomy): Eukaryota > Viridiplantae > Streptophyta > Pinopsida > Pinales > Pinaceae > Picea > Picea mariana. The sequence goes on from JASDQU011440994.1 coordinate 10,348, forward strand.
GAGGCATTTACATTAATACAAACAATAGTTTTTCCTGTATATTTCCTGTGTTGAATGAATGTCTGAGAATGTTATATATATGTTGTGAATGTATGTTGTGATTGTTCATTTGCAGGTTGTTGATTTCAGGCTTGAGAGGTCTTTGAGGCTTCATACCAGGAGGGTGTGACAAAACACTATGGGTTCTGATAGCCAGTACACTGAAGCACTTCTGAAGTCCACGGATTCAGACAAAGATGTGCCAGGTGGGCACAAAAGCTGAAGTCAATAACATTGGAGAAAGACCTTTGAGGTTGTTGAACACCTCAGGAGGCAAGGCTGTGGAGAAACACAGTTGCAGACAGAATCTTTGAGGAGTTTTGTAAAGCTCTTCTAGGTGGGCATTGAGAAGGTGCAAGGGAGTGCATAGAAGAAGTCTGTTGTGAGTTTAGAAGAGGATAGAATCTCTGAGGAGTTCTGTAAAGCTCTGCTAGCTGGGCATTGAGCCAGTGCAAGGTGTGCACAGAAGAAGAATGTTGTTGTGATTTAATTAGAAGAAAGAATCATCTGAGAATTCTTGATACTCTGTTAGGAGGGCATTGAGTAAGTTCTAGAGCAGACAGAAGGAACTCTTTGAGTTCAAAAATAGAAGAAGAATCCAGAGAAGGATCTTCCCAGGGTTGTCGAACACCCTGAGTACTCAACAATAAGTTGTTTGAGTAGAAGGATAGATAAGAGGGAATATGAATTATCCATATGAGGGAGAAAGGAAAAAGGATGAGTTTCCTTGGAGGTCAAATCTACAGGAAAGCTCAGGACGGATAACACCTTGTGTGTGTAGAGGTTTTGCAAGAAGCGCAGAAGCCGAAGAATCTTTTGAGGATTCGAGGAGAGAAGCTCAGGAGGAATGACGCCATTGTGAACGCTGGAAAGTCTTAGGACTAAGAGATCATCGAAGAAAGGTAAAGGTCGAGGCCTTTAGCCATGGAGAAATTTTCCAAGTAGCGGAAGGAAGCGCATGCTCAAGAGGGAGAATATAGCTGCCATTGGATCAAATGAGAGAAGAGATCTAAGATGTCGAATTTCCCACGTCCAAGGAGCAATGGAGGAGCGCACAGAGAAGGGATGGATCTGAACCGTCAGATCTTAGCCATAGAACCTAACAACCTTTAGATCTGTCAGGAGTTGTGAGGGAGTTAAGCTCTCATACAGTAGAGCGGAGACGAAAGTCCCAAAAGGCATTGGCATATTAGGATTTCAGCATTCGGGATATCAGAGGTCCTGAGGATGAGAAGTCGAGACACTCCACATCGAATGTCCTAAAACAACGAATTTGATCTAAGCCGTACATATGAGGGAGGACACGTGTCACGTGATCATCCATTTCGGAGATTCGGGCACTGGGACTCACAGAGGTGAGCATCTTGACTTCGCGAGTAGTGAAGTCCCGAGGAAATCTGAACCATTCGTCTGGGAGAAGACACGTGTTGTGAGATCACCGTATCAGGGATTCAGACATTGGGAGTCATAGAGGGAAGTCTTTCGACTTCGCAAGTGGCAAAGTTGCGAGAGAATTGCAACTGTCCATCGGAGGGGGGACAGGTGGCAGAGATCAAATCAGAGGTTTGCAAGGTGAGAGCCCAAGATTTGGGTGCTCCAAGTTGTGAAGTTGCGAAGTCATGAGGAGCGGAGACATTCGTTGGATCCGGGTCAAGGGAGGACTGTTGGATCAGAAACCCCATCGCGTTTCACGCATTCAGAGGTTCGGGGGTTGAGGGGACCTCGTCTCGATTGTCGAATTCACAAAGTGTCGAGAGCTGAGGCTCGTGTGAACACGTGGTAGAATCACAAGGTGGGGCCCGCATGATAGACAAGCAGACACGCGTTGCCTAGAGAATGGAGTCAATGCTCTGTTGATTTCTCACATCTCGGGGATTCACAGGATAAGAGTGTGAAGGCTCGACGCTTCAACCTTCGAGGTTGCGGATAGCGAAAAGCATCAAGGAAGGAGTCAACCCGGTGTTGACTTATCGCGTATCGGGAGATTGCAACTAGAGGGCATGAGATTTCAACCCACGAACTCACGAAGGTGTTATTTGTGAGAGGCAGTGGTATTTAAGCCCTAGCCTATGGTTACGTGTGGAGGGAGTAGACAAGGAAAGGAGTCAACACTTTGTTGACTTCTCGTGTCTCGGGGATTCACGAGATAAGAGCATGGGAGCTCGACGTTGAACTCACAAAGTGGCGAGTAGTGAGAGGTGATAGCGCTTAGCCTAGCTGGCAATCATGCTCAGAAGGTGCTGACAGAAAGGGGCCATAACCGTTTCATGATTCTGGGTCTCGCAGAATTGGAAAGGAGGAGTCGGGAGCTTCAACTCGCGAACTCATGAGATCATGAGTTGTGACAAGCACTGTTGAAATTGGGCCTTGGTCATAGTGCTATGGTCACTAGGGAAAGGTAGAGCTTGCGCCTGGTGAAGTTCACAAAGGGGAGCTTCCCAAAGGACCTGTGGATCGATAAGTGCAGATTCCAGCAGGGATTTGAAAGAGCCGCTTCGGCTCATGTAATAGAGTGAACGATCCTTAAGACCAGGAGGTCGTGCAGAGACTC
>JASDQU011440994.1:18718-30925 GCA_032191745.1 Picea mariana
GTTCACAAAAACCCAGAGGATAAGGTACTGGAACATTTTGGCTTTTCGGTGACTAGAGACTCCAAGGAACAAGTATACTCCTTGTGTCCTAATTTCGCAAAACGTGAAATCCCGAAGGAACAAGCGCTGGGACATTTCAACATTTAGGCGACCGAGAGTTCATGAGTGAAGGAGCTATGGCATAGGGAGTCCTGACTCATGAAATCCCGAAATCTGGAGACGCGAAAGGTGCGGAGCGTTAAGGGAGGAGCCCATTTTCGGCATTTCAGGAACCAGGTACTCGAGAGGCTAGGGGTCGTGAGACGAGGGGGTCCCGATTCGCAAAATCGTGAAAACCCGAAACGCGAAGGGATTTTTTTTTGAGCCTTTGGTCATAGCCCGAGGTCATCAGATAAACAGGGACCTGCGTGTTCATTCGAAGGGTTCCAGCTTGGAACCAGAAGAGCCATTTCGGCTCCTGAACTAAAAGATCCTAACCGGGAGGTCATGCAACCCTAAGGAGGGATAGGGGGTCTGCATCACTATTGATTAGTGTATAAGATGTGTGTTTACATTCTTTGTTGATAGTTGCAAGTCTTCCCAGAATATAGTTACTTAGTTACTTCATCAAGTTAAGTGTCAAGCTTGTGGAAAGACTCTTTCAGAGTCATTCCCCTGTACATTGGTTCTTGTGTGTGGGTAAGAATGTAGTGGCACCTCGTAGTCTGTCGTGCTTGTTATGAGTTAAGCCTCTTAGGTTAAGAATAGGGTTGGTTAATAGGAAACTTCCTCCAGCTGATTAGTCTCATGATAGGTCAGTAACATAATCACATGGAGACTTGAGTGAATCCATATAGTTGGCTGATATAGACATATGCTTGGGGAATTGCTCTTTTGTTTTTCGTTCATAAATAGATGATTGCTCTTTGTGCATAGGATAGAATTTACATGATTAGACCTCTGGTTGATTGCTAAGTTTCAGTAATGGTAGTTTGGTTTGAGCTTTTGCTTGATTGATAGATTGCCTAGACCTCTTGCTCCTAGAAAGACAAACCAGGGTATACTTCTGTCAGTTGCCTGTGCATACTGTGTCTGCAGTTCATCAATTTACGAACCTGGTTGAAATTTATGTGGGACTTTATTACAACAATTAAATAGCCCAACATTTTGGCGTCGTTGTTGGGGAATTGCTAAAAGGTAAACAGTAAGAAGTTAGTTTTGTTTCACAATTTGATTGCTTTCTTGGAGTGTTTTTTGTTTTTGTCCAGAATGGTGGTGGAAAGATAGTAAGACAAGAGGTAAGAACCTGCATTGCCACTATTGTGAGCCCTTCCAAACTTTATCTGGCATATGGTTAACTCATGGTTAGGCCTAGGGATAGCAAGGGTAGATTTTTAAAAACTGATTTTCCAGAAAATTTATTTGGTAGCAATAAAACTCCTCCTATTAATCTGGCTGAAAGATACACAGGAATCTCATGGAGGAAGGGTTCTACATCAAAGTTGTCCACCCCGCAATTTGAACAAACAATGGAAAAGGTCCAGGAAGAAGAGGGAGAATTCCATGACCAACCAGCTGAAGGGCCATGGGTTGGAAATCCAGACATCGATCCAACATTAGAGCAGACTGTTAACCCTGAGCATATACATCAATTGCTCAAAACACCCCACGACGTGGTCATTTCACAAGTGGAAACTTCTGTGGTGGGAGGAAATTGAAGATTGCAAATAGGAGACAACTTTACCCTTCATCAGAATCTAGTATCTGAACCTCCACTCTCACCAAGCCTGGAAGAATTTAGTCTATTTGGAAACATGGTAGACGAAGAAGAAAGAAATAGGGAACCAGAAGGAGAATCTACCTTCAGATTCCCCATACTTGATTTAATGCCAAATGTAAACATGAAAAATATTCCCCCGTCAGTCCTTCCAAATTTCAGAGGTATGGTTACAGAGGATCCAGATGCTTTTCTTTTTGAATTTGACATTCTCTGCAGAAGCTATAACTATGTTGATGATGCACAAAAATTAAAATTGTTTCCAGGAACCTTAAAAGACTCTGCTCTAAGATGGTTTATGGGACTTGAAGACTACTCTATCCGATCTTGGGAAGACATGAAAAGTACTTTCCTTAAAAAATATCAAGACTACTGTAAAACTCGAGACTCCCGCAATGACATCTTTAAGATGCAACAATCAGAGGATGAGAGTCTTGAAGACTATGTAGAAAGGTTTCTCTATAATCTTCAGAAAACCAAACAAAGTACTTTAAACAATGATACCATCCAGACTATCTTCCTTAAAGGAATACAAGAAGAATACATTGATGTGCTAAATCTAATGGGTGCAGGTGATATCTCTCAATTACCATTTGCTACCATTTGCGATTTATGTAGGAGATATTTAGGAGTCGAGAAAAATATGGTAAGGGAATAAAGGATGTTTTGTCGAAAGTAACAAGATCTATTGCAGGAGGTGGAGTATCAAGGATAGAATTAGGAAATTTATTGTAAAATTTTAAAATAGAGATTCTTAGTACTCTTAGTTCTCAGCTAGATATGTTTCAAGTTAAGAAAAAGAAAGAAAAAGAGAAAGTTGTTGTATATATTTTTTGTCCCTGCTGTCGAAAGAAGCATGCATCTAACGAATGTCCATTGGATAATGTGCAGGTTTGTGCAATATGTGTGGAGGATCACAAGATAGAGAATTGCCCCTCACTACCTGGACTTAAAGCTATATATAAAGAAAATAGGGAGGTGGAAGAACCTTCTTTTCAAGATGTATTAAAGAAACCATGGTAGCCAAGAGCCCAAGGTATGTCGCAAGATCCTTTTTCATCATATTTTGCACCCTATAATGCTTATCAACAACAGTGGAACACTCAAACGCCATGGAAAAACACTTGGCCACAACAACAAACTCAAACTCAGCCTTGGCAGAAAAATTGGAGAAGTAACCCTCAAGGGATGATGCCTCAACAACAGTTCCCAATGCCCTATTTTAATTATTTGCAATACCCCCCACCCATGCCATCTTTGTATCTTCCTACCCAACCAACAATCCCACAATTACCACAACTGACTGCAAACCAAAACCCTCCCAGACCAACACAAATGCCTGCACAGCCGGTACCAAACCCAAACAACAGAGCTACACAACCTGCCTTTAATGCTGAGATGCAACCCTTTCCAACTTACCTGATCACTCGTATGCCTCTTTGGAATATACATCTAAGATCAGGGAAAGTCATGAAACCAAGAGATTCCATGGTTGTCATTGAGGAAGAAGAAGAAACTCCTAAACAACCAACCCAGAAATATAGTTACTCCCTCTACTCAGACACAAACATATACTACCCCTACCAAGCAGCCACACGCATCTAAACTTCCACCTTATCCAGAAAGGCTGGCCATAGAAAATCCAATAGTCCTCCCTAAATTCGACTTGGAAGCTGAGCTATGGAATGTTTGTGTCAGAATTCCCATGTTGCAAGCTATAAAGGATATTCCTATTTACGCAAAAAATGTTAGGGAATTATGCATTAAGAAACGTGGAAGAAAACGAAAAGAACTCCCCATTATTCACGTGGCAAGCCAATTGGTCGAGCTAATGTCTGGGAAATTATTGGTGAAAAAGTATGGAGATCCTGGAAATCCCATAGTCACCATTTCCATCAATGATGTTCCCATAGGAAATACTTTAATTGATTTGAGGGCTGTAATCAATATCATGATTGTATTAACCATGGAAACACTACAATTGGATACTCTCTGGCCCACACCTACGGTACTCGAAATTGCTGATAGATCCAGAATCAAGCCTGTTGGGGTGCTTGATGATATTTTGGTAACTCTAAATTATTAGGAATATCCAATAGATTTTCTAGTTATCCAACCTAAAACCAGTAATGTAGGCCACCCTGTCATCCTTGGGAGACCATGGTTGGCCACAACCGATGCTTTCATCAGATGTAGGTCGAGGGAGATGACCATATCAAATGGTCTGGCTATGAAGAAACTTACTTTATACCTGCCTTCCAAACCAACACTGTCAGATCCTTGGCAGATGTACGAAACTTGTGAAAGTGTAGAAATGGAACCTCTTAAAGACCAGGGAATAGAGTCTTCCAAAGATGCAGAAATTGAATCTCTGAAAATTGTGGAAATTGGAGATCATACAGAGACATAAATTTTACATCCCCTTAAAACCTTCAAACAAGTAGGGGAATTGAAAAGACAATCAGAAGTCAATTTTCTGAGCTTGTTTATTTTTGTTGTGGATTGTACCCAGTTTCCGGAAGTACCACGAACTTATAATCATATTTTTCATGAAGATTTTCAGGAAAATTTCGATCCTATAGGAACCACATATTTTCTTGTATCATCCATCAAAGAGACCACAGATCCCTATTGAATAGCTGTTGAAATCAGCCTAGGAAAAACTTTGAATATCAGTGTCGACCTTGATCCTGAACAGCGAAAACAATTAATCAGCCTATTACAAAAACACTCGGGTACATTTTCTTGAGACTATAAAGACATGCCTGGCATCCACCCAGACACATGTACGCATCATATTTACCTTCAAGAGAATTTCAGACCTGTTAGGAAGCCACAACATCATATGAATCCTGTTGTAAAGGATATAGTGAAAGAAGAATTACAGAAGTTGCTAGATGTTAAATTCATATATCCTATATCTGATAGCAAGAGGGTTTCTCCACTTGTGGTTGTCCCTAAGAAGGAACACAAGTGGAGAATATGTGTCAACTATCATGAGCTTAATAAGGCAACAGTGAAAGATTATTTCCTACTGCCTTTCATTGATCAAGTACTGGATACATTAGCAGGCAAAAAGTACTTTTCCTTTTTAGACAGTTTTAGTGGATATAATAAAATACAGATTGCACCAAAAGATGAGGAGAAAACCACCTTTACATGTCCCTAGGGGACATTCGCCTATAAATCTTTGTCGTTTGGGCTATGTAACGCCCCTGCCACCTTCCAAAGAGCGGTATTGGGGATTTTCGCTGACCTGATTCATGAGTGCATTGAAATCTATATGTATGATTTTTCTGTCTACAGTGACTCTTTTTCCAAAGCACTTCATAACCTGGAAAAAGTGTTGATTAGGTGTAAGGAATCTAATGTTTCCTTGAGTCATAAAAGATGTAAAATGATGTCACAACAGGGCATTGTTCTTGGACATCATGTTTCTTCTTCAGGCATCAAAGTGGACCCAGCAAAGATTAAGGTTATCATGGGCCTTCCTGCACCCCATTCACCAAAAGAGGTAAGAAGTTTTTGGGTCATGCTGGCTACTATAGAAGGTTTATTGAAAATTTTACAAAGATCGTTGCACCTATGTACAAGTTGTTAGCCAAAGATAATAAATTTTTGTGGGATGAGCAATGTCAAGTTGCTTTTGAAATCTTGAAGGAAAAATTATCCACAACACTAGTTCTGAGGGGACCAGATTGGACCCTTCCATTCCACATTTGTACTGATGCTTCAGACACTGCTCTCGGCGTTGTCCTAGGACAGAAACATGATCAGTTATATTACGCCATCTACTACAGTAGTAAGAACCTATCACCAGCCGAGTTTAACTATACTGTCACAGAAAAAGAATTCCTAGTTGTCATGCATGCTATCAATAAATTTATACATTATATCATGGGCTATGAAACTTTTATTCACACCGACCATTCTGCCATTAATTTTCTAATGAATAAACCGATCACTAATGGTAGGATCACTAGGTGGTTGTTATCGCTGCAGGAATTCAATATTACTATAGTAGACAGGCCTGGCAAAGAAAACTTGGTTGCAGACTTTCTCTCTCGAATCCATAATAATGATGAAAATACTCTTGTTGATGATAGTTTTCCTGACGAATATTTGTTTGTTGTTTCCACTAACATTCTGTGGTTTGCAGACATAGACAATTATTTGGCCACAAGAAAGTTGCCTCAACATCTCTCCCTAAGAGAAAGGCAACAAATTGTTAAGAACAATGCAACTTATTCATGGATCGGGGGAGATCTCTTTCGTACGGGACCTAACATGATTATCAGAAGATGCGTACGTGAAGATGAAACATATGATATCCTCAAAGCCTGCCATGATAGCCCCTGCGGAGGCCACTTCGTAGATAAAAGGACTGCTTACAAAGTGCTTCATCAAGGGTACTATTGGCCAAAGTTGTTCAAAGACGTCAAAAAGTATGTGAGGAGTTGTGATAGTTGTCAGAGAATGGGTAAGCCAGTACAAGCAGATGAGATGCCCTTACAAACCTAAGTGCTTGTTGAACCTTTTGAAAGATGGGCCTTGGATTTTGTGGGACCAATCTCTCCTTCTTCACGGAAAAAAAAGGTACATTTTAGTTTGCACTGATTATGTAGCCAAGTGGGTAGAATGAAAATCCCTTCCTTCTGCTAGTGAAGAGTCTGTTATAGATTTTATTTACGAAGATATTTTTACTCACTTTGGTATTCCAAGGGAAATTGTGACAGACAAGGGGGCATAGTTTACATCTAATTCAATGGAAGCGCTTACTCAAAGGTACCAGATAAAGAACTATAAATATTCTCCATATCACCCACAAGCAAATGGGCAGGTGGAGTCTACAAACAAGGTACTAGAAGCAATCCTAACCAAGACGGTCCAGAAGCATCACAAACACTAGGCAGATAGGCTTTTGGAAGCACTGTGAGCCTACAGAACCACATGGATAAATACCACAAGATTTACTCCATATGAGCTTGTGTATGGCAAACATGTTCTTTTTCCTATTGAGCTCCACGTGAAAACCTTCAGGACAGCTGCACAACTAGGCATAGATCTATCAGAGGCACATAAATAGAGAATAGCCTAGCTCAATGAGCTAGATGAAATCAGGCAAGATGCAGTCCAGCACACGGTTTTGGTACAGGAACAGAGAGCTCGATGGCACGATAAATTCATCAAGAAGAAAGTTTTCAAGCCTAGTGACTAGGCCCTCCTTTTTTATTCTCGGTTTAAGAACTTCAGAGGAAAACTCACTACAAGATGGATGGGGCCTTATGAGATCGACAATGTCTTCGACAATGGATCAATCAAGTTAACAACAATTGATGACCATCAACATTCTTTTGTGGTCAATGGCCATCGACTGAGGTTGTATCATTGACCAACATCCAAGGATAACTTTGTACGAGATATTTTACAGCAGTCTGAAATGGAGGTAGTGGGAAGGGGGTCTCCTTCCCCCCTCTTCCACCTCTGACTAAATCTTTTCTTTTAGTTTTTGTGAATGTATGTACATATTATTAAAATAAAAATTAAAAGAAAATTAAAAAATATATATATATAATGAAAAATAATAAAAAAAAATATAGTCTAGCCATGAAAATCAGTTTACTGGCGTGGTTAGATAAGGGCCTGTCTGAAAACCAGTTTGTTGGTAGATGAGCCAAATAAAATTTCTTGTCCACAATTGTCAGGCATTACTATATGTTCTTCAAATCAGTTCGTTTGTTCTCAAGTCAGATGATGAGGGGTGCATTAAGACTCTCCTTTTGACAACTTTGCCTCCATTGACATCAGCACATCATTTGGGGGATGAAGTCAGAGATTTGAACGGTACCTAGAGGCTTGCATACATTAATGGCAGGTTCTCTCGCTGACGACAATGGGGATTCATTAATGCCTCTTGTCTACCAGATCTTGTAGGAAATTCGACATCAGCACATCAATTCATGCCCAACAAGTTGTACCATCGGAACCTTGACTCTCATCGTCATCAAAGGTGAGCAATCTCGCATTGGTTAACAGTCTTCATCAATGGCTGATAATCCAATGACTTCCACCCATGTTCGACGACAACACATCTTTCACATGGATGGATTTGTTCTGGAAGTTCGGGTCGTGGTGAAGACAACTTAGTTATGATCTGTTTGACAGTGTGGATAAAAAGGAAGTTGGTTACAAGGCAGCTGCAATAGTTCAGATGGTCGCAAAAAGAGGAGGTTGTTTGCCTTCCTAGTAGATTTTTGGTAAAAGGTGGGACTTGCTTCTCGATACAGAGCTTGGGACACGGTCTGAATCTGAATATCCATCCCCCTATTTCTTCACTTCCATTGCAGTTATTTCCATCATCATCACAAATAATAAATTCAGCATCCATAGTTCTATTCCTTTCTTGTTTCTTATTTCAGATTTCAGTGTTTCAATAAGTTCAGAACTCCACAAATTAAAATATTTTATGAACCAGTTATGAGTTAATTTAGTATAAGGTACCTTTTTTAGTTCTATATTTGTAAAACACTAGGCAAGTAATGGCAGGGCCAAGAGCACCAAGAAACACGGTAGCATTCCTACACCTATGCAGAAATGACAATTTAGGAATTTCGCATCTACAATGGAAATGGGTAATGACTTTTTGAGGTAAGTTTGCTTTAGGACTCCGATTGGTTTGTTAGGAATAAAGAAATATCGTTTTAACAACTTCTTGTGTCAATCCAAACCATACTCATTACTCAGCCATTCAACGTTGGGATATTCACATATTGGGTGACCACCGATACCATAATTCCCATGTGTAGCACGATTGGCCACCCCTATACTCCTGTCATCTGAATTCTACCCGTGTTCGTCCACCTTAGATTTTACCCACCCATACGTATTATTGCTTGTTGCATGAATGATGAATTCGTGCAACGAGCTCACACTTAAGCGAAAATCCACAAACCTTAGTAATTAACCTTTTCATAAGTGGGAAATCAAGAACAATGGGATGATTCCTATTACATTGCATGAGTTTGAATCATCATTCCCGTACTGAGTCACCACGCCATTATTACCACAAAACGGATTCATATCACCTTATCGCAAATTTAAATGGTGCACCGTGACTTTTCCAGATGTGTGCTATAATCAATTCTTGATCACCATCGTTCTATAGCCTGTGCCACCCTTCTAGCAATTACTCGTATTCACGAGACCCTGCCCTTCTCGCTACTCTGTGTATCTTTCTTCGCCTCACCCCTGTGAGTATTCTTCAATTCATCCACAACAAAACCTTCGTCCACACCTACATTTCATCATGGTGATAGATCGCCATGAACCAGTCTCTCGGCAAGCGCTCAAAGTTGTGCCTGAGCATCATAGATGCAAGAAATTGTTTAAAGCAGGCTGGCATAACTTTTTCGCCAAATTTCGGGGGTTTAATGATCAGGTTGCTCTTTAATTCGCGCAGAGTTTTGATGGACGATTGGCTAGGGTCACAAATTTGGAAATAGAAGTTACAGAGGAGACCATAGACAATGTCACGGGCCTCCCCAGGACCAGAGAATACTGGTTCAAGAAATTGACGTTGGGCACGAAAATTTGCAACCTGCTTCTGAAGGCACAATACCAAAAAGCGAGTTGGGCAAAGGGAGTTCCAAGAGCATACCTCATGGATGAGTGGCAAGCACCATTGGTAATACTACAAAGGTATTTAACTTGTGAGGGAAGGTATGCCCTCACATACCAGTATCATGTTCGAATTCTGCTTCATTTTGAATCAAAGGAACTAATAAATTTTCCATACTATCTGCACAAGAGTTTAGAAAAAATGGCTAAAATGGTAAGGAGGAATAGTCAAAACCCCCAGAATAGCCTCTATCATAATGGGTTGGTAAAACTGTTGGTAGAAGATGAGCTCTGCAAAAGAAATAAGACATGATCAATTCCTACATGAGAATACATTTATTAACCAAATCCCTATGGTAATGGAAGAAGGGTCGAGCAATTTGGGCAAATGATAGAGAAAAGAAAGGATCCCTGTGGCAACGAAACAAGGACCGATAGAAGTGGAAAAGCGACAGAAAAAAGGGGAGAGCCAGGAATGGAAAATCAAAGAAGGAGACTACGACAATTAAATCACCAATTGAGACTCCTACATATCGTAGGATCACACGTCGCATGACAAAACAAGATGTTCCAAAAATTAATGAGCCAACCCCCATGTACCCACAGGCTGCAACACACGAAGACCCAATACCTGTTGACGATGATGGAGAGGATACTTTGCCCATTTCGAAGCTCTTCAAAGTTGTTAAGTGTCCAAAGCTTGTGGAACAATCTCAACCAGGTACAGAATTTATAGAGCCTAACGAGCCACAGGTAAACGGTTTTATTGACCCAAATGAGCTCGTGGAGCCACAGGAACAGTTGTTAACTCCCGCAAAAGGAGGATGAAACGATGAAATATCGAAGGCTGTACATCAGGCTGGAAAAGAAAAACTACAGCCTAGAACCCCAAAGACTCCCAGCATTATTATTCCTAGACCATCTAAGATGGTAGTTAAAACTTGTGAGGGTTCAAATGTTCTAAAAGATGAATCTGTTAGTGAAAATCCTCTAGAAAGGTACCTTAGGAAACGAAACAGAAAAGTCAAGAAGTTGGAGCAGAAGTCATGGAGCTGCCTGTCCTAAATAGGTGCATTGAAAGAGAAAATCAACAGTTAAAGGATCAGGGTAAGAAGTTTCAAGAAGAAATTGAAAAACTTCAATCTGAAACTAAAAATATCAATAAGCAGATGCATAAGATATTCCAGCCAGAACAACCAAGGAGGAGCGGTAGATTGGAAAAGAAGAGCTCAAGCCTCAGCATCCTAATAAATGCTGCAGGACTCTCGTCGGATTGAAGAGATGGTGTATTTCAATTTTGAACAATTTTTTGGATATCTTTGCATGAGGACATGCAAATAATCAGGTATGGGGGTAATGTTAAGCTCCCATTTTTTCACTCACCATACACCTCTTTTGGCCATTTACCCCCTTATCTAGGCATTGAAATCCAACTTATTACCTCCTATTATTACCTATTTGCTTGCCTAATGATCTTGATTACAACATGAGGTAAAAGTTGTTTATTTCGATAATTTCTGAAGTTCTTGATAAATTAATTAGGATCTTTTAGCAATTTGTTTACCAATGATAAAAGACACTTACCTTTTCAATGCAAAAACTGTTCCCGCACTATTCCTGGCTTTCCAGTACCTATGCAGGCATTCTGGTACCTAAGGTTGTAGCTTCTCCTAGCTGTGCGCACCCAGGATGGAGTTGGCAACATGGATATTGTTCTTATGATTAATGCAATGGTTGTTGATCGTTTCCCTTGCACCCAACAGTCTTTGATTACACAGAATCGACCCATGAACAAATCTTCTAGAGTAGTGCCAGATCGGGGTCCAAACTCAGCACNAGATGGTTGTAATGATTTCCTAGGATAGAGGAAATCGTGGTTGGTAAGATCCTCTAGTTTTGTTAAGTCATTTTTAGTCCTAAGTTCTCGAGAACTAGGGAAAGCAATGTAATATGATATACTCAGAACCAGATATATATGAGAGGGTTCGCTTTGTGTAAAGGTTAAGCTGTAAACACTCTTTGCAAAAGATAATGAAAAACCATGTTATCCATTTCTTGTCTTGATGTTATGATGAATGTGTTGTGAGTAAAGTAAGGGTTTATGTGTGATGTTAATTAGGTTTTGATTTATCCTTGTTTATAACCGTGCTGAGTTACTGAATCGTTTTCGCTCACTACTTGGGAAGGCATGGGCCCACCTCCCCTGGTAAGTTGAGTTATCTGTATACTACATGTTCTTTATTTTGTTGTCACTGCATTTTCGAATGTTGTGAAGAGATCTTTGGATCCTAGGTTTCACTTGAGCTTTTGTGTGTCATGTACCCACAGGGGATTTCTCTTAAGTTATGAATCAGATTTCCCTTAGTATGATGGAGAAGCTTTCATAAGAACACATAGATTGCAAATGAATGATTATATGCATGTATTTCACCAAAGTTTATCTTTGTAGACACTTTAAGGTTGCATATGTTTCAGTGTTTATTTGCAGGTTATTTAATCTCGAATACCTCGTTTAAATACTTCCCATGAATGGTGAATAAGTAAGCACTCACCTCATTCACTGGATACAACTACATTGAGATTTCGAATTCATCTACTATGTATGTGACAACTTGGGATTGTAATACGATATGCACAAGATTGATTCTAAATTAACAAGGGCTGGTTTATTGAGCACATTATAACGATCTGGAATGAGATGTATGATCAAGCTGAGACTTCCCTCACTTATATATGTTCACGAGGAGATACATCATTACTTATTTTCAAATAAAAATGATTAATATTAAATATAGAAGCTTTGTGATGACTTGGTCACATCTTAATAAACTTCT
>JASDQU011440995.1:14526-28113 GCA_032191745.1 Picea mariana
TGATGTGTGTCAATGCAACAAGGGAGAAACAGTCAAATCTCTGGGCAAACTACAACCGCTTCCAATTCCACCTACTATTTGGAAGGATATCTCTATGGACTTTATTACCGCCTTACCCAAATCGAGAAATAAATCAGTCATAATGGTGGTTGTAGATCGCCTTTCCAAGTATGCTCATTTTTGCGCTCTTCAACACCCATTTACTGCATCCACGGTGGCTCAAATTTTCATGGACCAAGTCTTCAAGCTTCATGGCATGACACACTCTATTGTTTCTGATTGTGACCCAACTTTAACAAGCAATTTTTGGCAAGAACTGTTCAAGCTACAGGGCACCCAATTGCATCTCAGCACAACTTATCATCCCCAGAGTGATGGTCAAACGAAAGTTGTCGACAAGTGTTTGGAAACATATCTGAGGTGTTTTGCCTCTGAAAAGCAAAATCAGTGGTCTCAATGGTTACCTCTAGCTGAATGGTGGTACAACACTTCCTACCATACGGCTACATGCATGACTCCTTTTGAAGTGGTATATGGACAGAAGCCACCTTCAGTTCTCTCATACTTACTGTGTACCTCGAAGATCTAGGAAGTTGACCAAACACTTACAGTTTGAGAGGATATTCTTTGTACCCTCAAAGAGAACTTGGTCATGGCACAGAATCGCACGAAGCAACAAGTAGATCAAGGTCGCTCTGAACGTAAATTTGCAGAAGGGGATCAGGTGTTTCTGCGAATGCAACCATACAAGCAAACTTCCCTCAAGGCTGAGCATTGTCAGAAGCTAGCGCCCAAATTTTATGGTCCTTATACATTTCTCAAGCATGTGGGACAAGTCGCCTATCAGTTAGCTTTGCCCAGTCATTCGAAGCTACATCCTATTTTTCATGTTTTCTGCTTAAAGAAGGTGATTGGAACTAGGTGCCAAATTCAAACCAACCTTCTCGAGTTAGCTGAAGAAGCATCCATTTGGCTATATCCATAAGAAGTTTTGGACTAGTGTGAGCATCGCCTACATTAGAGAACCATCAAGGAAGTGCTAGTCCAGTGGAAAGTTACAACTCCAGCATATGCCACTTGGGAACCAGCTACCATTTTGCAGCAGTTTCCACATCTCAAGCCTTGAGTACAAGGTTGTTTTTAAGGGGGTGGACATGTTAGGGTCCTAACCCACACATAGGTAGAGAAATATATTCATATGTAATAAAGGTCAATATTAATAAGGCCTTTCAATAAAATAGAATAAGGTGGATGTAAGAATACCTAATAGAAGCTTTCGCTTCTAGAAGGATCTTCCTCTAGATGCTTCTCTTGATAGATATATTTAGTATAAATAAGGGTCGAGGGAATGAAAACCCTAGCTTGGAGATTATTGTAACAGAGTGCTACTCGACTGGAGGTTTCCCCCTCGAAGAGGCTCGTGAACATTTCTTTCTGAATCAAAGTGTTATTTCTGTTGTTGTTCTTATATCATTTNTCCCACACTCTAACACACTCACTCTCTACTTCCCCTCTTTTTCTTCCTCTCTCTCCCTCCCACACTCTCACACACTAGAAATAGTGGTACATTTCAAGGAAAGGCATGGAGGAGGGATATAAAGTCTGTGTGGAAGATTTGTGGGAGGGAGAGAGAGGAAGACAAATAGGGGATGCAGAGAGTGAGTGTGTTATTGTGGAGATTATGCTGGTTATATTACTGTTATTCTACCATTTCTAGCATTTTATTTATGTTCTGCATACCTTTTATATATGGTATATTACACACTCTCTCCCTCCCCTCTTTGTCTACTTCTCTCTCCCTCCCACACTATAACACACTCACTCTCTGCATCCCCTATTTGTCTTCCTCTCTCTCCCTCCCACAAATCTTCCACACAGACTTTATATCCCTCCTCTATGCCTTCCTCTCTCTCCCTCCCACACTCTAACACACTCACTCTCTACTTCCCCTCTTTTTCTTCCTCTCTCTCCCTCCCACACTCTCACACACTAGAAATAGTGGTACATTTCAAGGAAAGGCATGGTAATGAAATAAATTCCCTTGACCTATACTTAGAAAGTAATGTCAAGACCTATACCTATACTTATACCATGACCTAGACCTATACCTTGCCTCTCCATGGCTCACACTCTCTCATCCACTCCCTCTCACTAGCAAATTTGGGTAATTTTGTGATGTAGGAGCATCGCCAACACGTCAAGCGAGCCAACGCGGAAGCGAAGAATAGCTGGACAAGCCAGCAAAAATTTTGAAAAACACTTTAGAATTGTTGCGCAGCCTTAAATGAACCATTAAGATGAGGTGCACTTTATATATTGTAAATGGACCTTGAGCGGATAGCTCTTGTCCTTTAGTAGATAGACGGCATTTAAAATAGTTAATGTAGGTAGATAGAAATTTAATTCTAGACTAGACAGTTTTAGAAAGCAGGAGGGAAAACGGATATAGACACCCTCATTGTGCATTGTATCATTAGAAGGAGCATTCAGGAAAAAGAGCGAGCAGAGAGCTGTGTAAGAACACCCATGCACAAACATTTGAATTAATAGAAGAAAGCTTTGATTCAAATTCATGGTTTGTGTTGTTCTCTGTGTATTGATGTTGACATGCTCATGAATGTTTGCTTCCTGCTATACAATGGATTTTATATGCTGTGTATGTGGTTTCATGTATGAATTGAAGTCTAAGAGAGAGATGGAATGAGTTTCAATTGTTTCTCTATTTGAGCTAGAGAATTCTTGCAAGGAGTGCAGTTGAAGTGTCCGCAAGGAGTGCATTGACAGAGGGTTCATATAGAGACAAATTTTGTTCTCATTCATCCCAGAAGTGCAGTTGGGCATAGGAGCCATGCAAGGAGTGTGCAGGATAGATAAAAGTCTCAGGGTTGTGAACCTGAGTAAAGTATTGAAGGACTGTTGCTGCTGGCATGCGCAGCGTCGAGGAGCTTCAACACTTAGACGTGGGTGAAGATTTTCCGTAAGGAGTGCGTGAAAAGGGGTTTTCTTTCTGAAGACCAAAAGTTGTGGGAAAGCTCAAGAAGGATAGGCCTTTGAGTTTGTTGGAGAACAACGAGGACAAGTTGTGACTTGAAGTTCGAGGGAAGCATCGCAAGTTTGCGAGCAGGTGAACGAGTTCCTTGGAAAAGAACACTTGATCCTTTCGCATAATTCATCCAGAAGGAACGGACGATCGGTATTCTTAGAGGAGAATCCGTGAATCTTCGTGAGCCGTCAGATCTTGTGGATGTGCAGGGGAGATACAATGGTGTATTCCCGAAGGTTTAAGCTCATGACAGATAGAGCATTGATCCAAGTCAGCCAGGATCGTTGGATCTACACGTATATCGTGTATTGGGGTTTCGTAGATCGAACCTCCAAATTATTGCAACGGGAATTGCGATATCGCGATCTGCGATATCTCGATGAGCCCAAAACCGTCCATCATTTGGGACGCGTGTCAGAAGAATCAAAGAAGTCGATGTTCGGAACATCATAGTTTTCGAAGACAGGATACTCTTGCAGCTTGGAATCGCGAAACGCGATATCCCGATGGGGAAAGGACAGTGAGGCCACATGAGTTGGTGGAGGACAGGTGGCACACCATATCAGAGTTCGGGGGAAGTAAAGTCCCGAAACATTGGGCATTAGGATTTGCGATCCCGTGAAGTCCGAAATCCTGGTAGAAGTGACGGGAAGTGGAAAAGACAACTCGCACGTGCGTCGGAGTTTCGGCGTATCGGGCATCGGGAGTTGGTAAGATGAGTTCTTGGTATCGCGAGTGCCGAATTCTCGACTTGAGAAACTCTGAGAGAGACTTGAAAGGTTAGCGTTGACTTGCATCAAGGTTCATAGTTTTGAGAATCCAAAAACACGCGACCACAAGACTCGCGAAACTGCGAAGTTTGATTTCCTGACCGTTAGGGGAGATCTTTTGGAGAACTACTATGGGTGTGGAAAATTCCTGGTAGAGGATTAGAAGAATGGTTTCAGTTCTTCGGGCCAAAAGGAAGGGAAGATCCTGTGTGCATGCGTGGACCTTCCGACCTGCGGGTGGTGAAGGGGCCACGTTGCTATCAAGTGGTATCAGAGCCAGAAAGACACTTTGCTTTCTGTAGTAGAGGAGAAGAGAATTCACCATGCCACCAAGGAGATACAGACAGTCACCCAATACATAGGATAGGGAGGTGCAGAGAAGAAGGGGAAGGAAGATGGTAGATCCATCCATAGAGAGACAAATGTGTGATCTCTGAGCAAGTCTCGAAGATATGGAGGCAGCGCAAAGACGCACAGCCAGTGCAGGGGATCTTAGTGATTTATAGAGTGAAATTGAGGCTGAATGCGAGGAAGAAGTTGCAGCCGAAGATGCATCAAACGAGCATTTGATCAAAGTTATTGCCAGGATGGGTGCAAGAGCAAAGATGGACATTCCAGTTTACGAGGGAAACTTGGATGCGGAAGAGATTCTAGATTGGATTAGAGCTCTTGATACGTACTTCGACTATGAAGATGTTGAAGAAGATAAGAAATTCAAGCATGCTGTCACACGCTTGAAGGAACACGCAACATTATGGTGGGATGAGCTACAAGTAGATAGATGTTGCAAAGGTAAGCTGAAAATTAAAAGTTGGTATCGAATGATTGCAAAGATGAAGGCAAAGTTCATCCCGAGAGATTATCAAATCACTCTGTTCAGGAGGATGCAGAACCTGAGACAGAAGCTGATGACAGTGAAGGAATACATGGAGGAATTCTATCGACTGAATATCAGGGCAGGTCATCGGGAGAGCGATGATGAGAAGGTTGCTAGGTATATGAATGGCCTGAGATACGATATTCAGTATGAGATGAGCATGGTAACCATCCGAACGGTGGAGGATTCTTATCAGATGGATCTGAAAGCTGAGGAGAAGCTGAGCTGTAAGAAAGGTCAGAGGGGCCGAGGCAGAAGTTAGCCCAGAGGCAAGTCATTTTCCCAGGAAAGAAACCAGAAGCCTAGGGAGGAATGGAAGAAACCTCAGGGTAAAGTTGAGAGAGGTGGGACCTCACAGTGAGGGCCATACATTGAACAAAGAGGGTAGCATACAGAGCAGAGCGGAGGATACACTGATAATAATATGTTTCCTCGTACTAGAGGTAGAGGAAGAGGAAGAGGTGGAGTAATCACATGCTTCACATGTGGAAAGAATGGGCACAAGTCTTATGAGTGTCCATAGAAAAATAAGGACATCGCGGAAGCTCACATCTCCGAGGCGCAGAGGCGGGATGTTGAGGCAGAAGACGCTGAAGTTGGAAGATTGCTCATGATGCGAAAAGTCCTTTTGACACCCGAGAAGGAGGTGGAAAGTTCATTCCAAAGGACCAGAATCTTTAGGACTGCTTGCAAGACCAAAGACAGGGTATGCAAGGTCATTGTAGATAGTGGTAGCACGGATAATCTCGTATCTACAGAGATGGTAGAGAAGTTGGAGCTGGAGATGACTGATCATCCAAGCCCATACAAAGTTTCATGGCTACAGAAAGGACACCAGGTAACTGTTACTAAACAATGCTTGGTTGAATTCAAGATAGGAGGATATAATGATAAGATATTATGTGATTTCATTCCTATGGATGTATGTCATCTATTGTTGGGTAGACCATGGCAATATGACAGAAATGTGATTCATGATGGGCGAATGAACACATACACCCTAGAGAAAAATGGGAGGACACACATATTGCTTCTAATAAAGGATAAGGAGGTGAAGCCGGAAGTAAGCAACAAAGTACTTCTCATGAGTGGGAAGGAGCTTCTTACGGAGGTGAAGAAGAAATAAGATCCACAATTCTTTGTGGTTAGAAAACCAAGGATTGTTCTGACTAGTACAAGAGTGGATGATTTACCAGATGAAGTTCAGGAACTGCTGGAAGAGTTCGCTGACATTATAGTGGATGAATTACCTCGTTCGTTGCCATCGATGAGGAGTGTGAGTCATCATATAGACCTCATACTAGGAGCTAGTTTTCCAAACAAATCCGCATACAGATTGATGCCGCAAGAAAATGAGGAGGTTAAAAGGAAAGTCCAGGAGTTATTAGAAAAAGGGTTAGTCAGGGAAATCTTGAGTCCGTGTGTTGTTCCAATAGTACTCAGTCCAAAAAAAGATGGAGGTTTGAGAATGTGTACCGACTCAAGGGAAATCAACAAGATAACCATCAGGTACAGGTTTCCATTGCCAAGGATGGATGATTTGATGGATTGCTTAAGTGGAGCAGAATATTTTTCAAAGATAGATCTGAAGAGCGGATATCACCAGATTCACATGAGAGAAGGCGATGAATGGAAGACGGCCTTAAAAACCAACGAAGGATTGTATGAATGTCTTGTTATGATGTTTGGCTTAACAAATGTGCCAAGTACCTTTATGAGGTTAATGAATGAAGTCCTGAAAGATTTCATCGGAAAATTTGTCATCGTATATCTGGATGATATACTGATTTTTAGCAAGACAAAGGCAGGACATTTGAAGCATTTAGCTACAGTAATGCAGAAGCTATAGCAGGAGAAGATGTTGATTAACATGAGGAAATCTTCATTTATGAAGACAGAGCTCATTTATCTGGGTTTTGTTATATCTATGAATGAATTGAAGATGGATCCAGATAAGGTGGAGGTAATTAAAAATTGGCCATCACCAAGAATTATTTTTGAGGTGAGGAGTTTTCATGGACTGGCTAGTTTCTACCGGAAGTTCATTAGAAATTTCAGTGAGATTAGTGCAGCGATGATGGATACAGTGAAAAAAAGACATAAAAATTTTCACTGGACAGCAGAGGTTGAGAAGAGCTTCAATCTGTTGAAGTGGAAGATAATGGAACAACCAATTTTGGTGTTGCCAGATTTCCAAAAGACATTTAAGGTGAAATGTGATGCAAGCGGTTTTGCCATAGGAGCGGTCTTAAGTCAGGAAGATAGATCGATTGCATATTTCAGTGAGAAGCTAAATGAGGCAAAGGTAAAATACTCCACATACGACAAGGAATTTTATGCCATCATCCAGGCACTGAAGAAGTGGAGGCATTACTTGATCCCAAAAGAATTTGTTTTATATAGTGATAACCACACATTACAGTTTGTGACTGAACAAGATAAGTTGAATCAGAGACATGTAAAATGGGTAGAGTATATGCAGAATTTCACATTTGTGATTAAACACATTTCGGGTACTGCTAACAAAGTGGCTGATTCTTTGAGCAGGAAGTGTTTTCTAATGCAGGAGTTCAAAATTAGGACGTTAGGCTTTGATGATATCAAGGACATGTATGTAGATGATCCAAACTTTAAGGAAGCATATGAAGCAGCTGAGAACCCAATTCTCCGGGACAGAAGCCCTTGGACAGACTATATGATCCAAGAAGGATTATTGTTCAGAGGCAACCAATTGTGCATTCCAAATTGCTCCATGAGGGAGAATCTGTTAAAGGAGAAACACAATGGAGGCTTGGCAGGACACTTCGGTTAGGATAAGACGTTCGCAAAATTGAATGAGTCATATTTTTGGCCAGGAATGCGAACAGATGTCAATATATTTGTAGACAGTTGTAGAGTTTTCCAGCATTCGAAAGGAAGGAAGCAGAATGCAGGGTTTTATCAGCCATTGCCCATACCAGAGAGGCCATGGGATGCAATAAGCATGGATTTCATATTGGGATTGCCAAGGATGCAAAGAGGATTTGATTCAATCTTTGTGGTAGTGGATAGGTTTTCCAAGATGGTACATTTTATCCCATGCTAGAAAACCACTGATGCGACTCACATCGCAAATCTGTTTTTCAAGGAGGTCATTCGACTTCACGGCTTACCAAGAAGTATAGTTTCGGACAGAGATACAAATTTCATAGGGAATTTCTGGAGGACATTATGGAAGAAACTGGGGACTAACTTGTTGTTTAGTTCAACTTATCATCCTCAGATGGATGGACAGACAGAAGTGGTGAAAAGAAGTCTGGGAGACTTGCTGAGAAGCTTGGTGACAGAGCACCATAGCCAGTGGGATAGTATATTACCGCAGGCAAAGTTCACATATAATGACTCAGTGAATAGGAGCACAGGCCAAAGTCCATTTCAGATTGTGTATGGCATGAAGCCGAGAGGAGTTTCTGAATTGAGAGATTCAGAACAGACTACGACTAGGAGCGCAAGTGTCGAAGAGTTCGTAGAGGCGATAAAGGAACTTCACGGCCAGGTGAAGCAGCGACTGCAAAATTCAAGTCATGAATATAAGCGCAGAGTTGACCAGCGGAAGAGACAACTTCAATTCGAAGTTGGTGAATTCTTTCTCACACACTTAAGGAAAGAGAGGTTCCCGAGGGGAACATACAATAAATTGAAAATGAAGAAAATTGGGCCATGTAAGGTCTTGAAGAAATTGGGGGAAAATGCTTATGAGATCGAGCTACCGGATGGGATCGGAATATCTCTGATATTCAATGTCGTCGATTTATACCCATATAGGGCTGGAGAAGCAAAGACTAAAACCGAGCAGCCAGTGATCCAGTGGATGCAACAGATGCCAGTTGCAGAGAAGCCGCAGATGGAGTGCATACTAGACAAGAGAGTGGGTAAGAAGACCAGGAGGAAAGAATACTATGAGTATCTATTCAAATGGAAGGGCCATCCAGTGGAAGATGCCAGCTGGGAGAATGAAGCAGAGATACAAAAGCATGGACAGACCGTGCAGGAGCTCATGGACAGGAGCCCATGAATTTTTTCAAGCAAGGGAGTATGATGCAGGAGCATCGCCAACACGTCAAGCTAGCCAGCGCAGAAGCGGAGGACAACTGGAAAAGCAAACAAAAATTTTGAAAAACACTTTAGAATTGTTGTGCGACCTTAAATGAACCATTAAGATGAGGCGCACTTTATATATTGTAAATGGACCTTGAGCGGATAGCTCTCGTCCTTTAGTAGATAGATGGAATTTAAAATAGTTAATGCAGGTAGATAGAAATTTAATTCTAGACTAGACAGTTTTAGAAAGCAAGAGGGAAAACGGATATAGACACCCTCATTGTGCATTGTATCATTAGATGGAGCATTCAAGAAAAAGAGCGAGCAGAGAGCTGTGTAAGAACACCCATGCATAGACATTTGAATTAATAGAAGAAAGCTTTGATTCAAATTCATGGTTTGTGTTGTTCTCTGTGTATTGATGTTGACATGCTCATGAATGTTTTATTCCTGTTATACATTGGATTTTATATGCTGTGTATGTGATTTCATGTATGAATTGAAGTATAAGAGAGATGGAATGAGTTTCAATTGTTTCTCTATTTGAGCCAGAGAATTCCTGCAAGGAGTGCAGTTGAAGTGTCCGCAAGGAGTCCGTTGACAGAGGGTTCATATAAAGACAACTTTTGTTCTCATTCATCCCAGAAGTGCAGTTGGGCATAGGATCCGTGCAAGGAGTGTGCAGGCCAGATAAAAGTCTCAAGGTTGCAAACCTGAGTAAAGTATTGAAGGACTGTTACTGCTGGTGTGCGCAGCGTCGAGGAGCTTCAACACTTAAACGTGGGTGAAGATTTGCCGCAAGGAGTGCGTGCAAAGGGGTTTTCTTTCTGAAGGCCAAAAGTTGTGGGAAAAGCTCAGGAAGGATAGGCCTTTGAGGTTGTTGGAGAACAACAAGGACAAGTTGTGACTTGAAGTTTGAGGGAAGCGTCGCAAGTTTGCGAGCAGGCGAGTGAGTTTCGTGGAAAAGAACACTTGATCCTTTCACAGAATTCATCCAGAAGGAACGGACGGTCGGTATTCTCAGAGGAGAATCCACGAATCTCCGTGAGCCGTCAGATCTTGTGGATGTGCAGGGGAGATACAGTGGTGTATTCCCGAAGGTTTAAGCTCAGGACAGATAGAGCGTTGATCCAAGTCAGCCAGGGCCGTTGGATCTACACGTATATCGTGTATCAGGGTTTTGTAGATCGAACCTCCAAATTATTGCAATGGGAATTGCGATATCGTGATTCATGATATCCCGATGAGCCCAGAACTGTCCATCATTTGGGACGCGTAGCAGAAGAATCATAGAAGTCAGGGTTCAGAACATCAAAGTTTTCGAAGATGGGATACTCTTGCAGCCTGGAATCACGAAACACGATATCCTGACGGGGAAAGGACAGTGAGGCCAAAGGAGTTGGTAGAGGACAGGTGGCACGCCGTATCAGAGTTCGGGGGAAGTAAAGTCCTGAAACATTGGGCATTAGGATTCGTGATCCCGCGAAGTCCGAAATATCGGTAGAAGTGACGGGAAGTGGAAAAGACAACTTGCACATGCGTCGGAGTTTCGGCATATCGGGCATCGGGAGTTGGTAAGACGAGTGCTTGGTATCGCGAGTGCCGAATTCCCGACAGGAGAAACTCCGAGAGAGAATTGAAAGGTTAGCGTTGACTTGCATCAGGGTTCGGAGTTTTGAGAATCCAAAACCATGCGACTAAAAGACTCGCGAAACTGCGAAGTCCGATTTCCTCACCGTTAGGGGAGATCTTTTGGAGAACTATTGTGGGTGTGGAAAATTCCCGGTAGGGGATTAGAAGAACGGTTTTAGTTCTTAAGGCCGAAAGGAAGTTAAGATCCTGTGTGCGTGCATGGACCTTTCGACCTATGGGTGGTGAAGGGGCCGCATTGCTATCATTTTGTGACGGTTATTTCGACGCTCTTGCGACGTTATGTCGTGGAATTTGCGACAAATATGGACTCTTTGAAATGTCATTTTATGTCACGTGTAAATTGTGACGAAATTGAATAAACGTCGCAAGAGCGACGCCCCTAGGGAACTTATCACAATTGCGACAAACAAGAAATATCATTGCCAATACGACAATTTAGGCAAAAATGTGAAACCAACATTTCATCTCAATTGTGACGACCCTTGCGACGATAACTTTTGTTGTTTACATAGCAAAACTGTCGCAACTATTTAAGTTGTCGTCGCAATTGGGATGAAAAATTTTCGTTGTTTACATAGCAAAACTGTCACAGCTATTTAAGTTGTCGTCGCAAGTGAAACGACAACTTTTCGTTGTTTACATAGAAAAACTGTCGTATCTATTTAAGTTGTCGTCCCAAGTGCGATGACAAATTTTCATTGTTTACATAGAAAAACTGTCCCAGCTATTTAAGTTTTCGTCAGCACTTGCGACGACAACTTTTGTTGTTTATATTGCAAAACTATCACAACTATTTAAGTTGTCATCGCAAGTGCGACAAACAATATTTATTTAAAAAAAAAAAATTAAATTAAAAATTTATTTGATTTAATATTACCATTTTAATATTAATATTAATACAAGATGAAAATAAATAGATTAATGATCTTATTAGAAGAGTTTATCAGATAATTAAGGTGCAACAGACCAAAGAACAATTGAATGAGAGATTCCAAGAATATCAAAATAAGATGAAAATTATTTTTAATAGAGGAGTTAAAGAGAGATTTTACTCTTTTACTCCATGAGATTTGGTGCCACATCAATGTTACCAAGGAAGAAGATGGTAAGGTCAAGGATATTAATGGAATAGGGCATCAAGGAACAATTATGCGATAAGATATTATCAAATATTTAAGGAATCAAAGGAAAGGAAGCTATCAAAGAATGACACTGAAAAGAACTAAATATGGATGGACGAATAATCATATTGTATGAGAGAATAAATATAAGTAACTTGATTACTTGGTTTCATCACATGCAAAATATTTAGCCACAAAAATTTTAGGATAGTTTTTCAAATGGGGGTACTTATGTTATGACCCAATGGGGGGTATATATGGGGTTGAATTTATATGAAATTGGATTGAATGCATATGTGAAACATTTGAACATATGATTTGAATATATGGATGTGCTTGGGTTATTTCGAGGAATTTGTTCCTAACTATAAGGAATTTGTGCTCCACACTCACATTTGGAATACATTGTGTATATTGATTGAGCGTGTTATTTTGAGTATTTGAACACTAACTCTTACTTACCCCATGGATTTTCCTTCTAGATATATACTAAGGGCAATTGGTATACATGGTGTAATCAACAAAAAATGAAATCAATTCTATAATTGTCAAGTTTTTTGTTAGTTCAAACAATATTTTTCTTGACAATCATTATCTTGTTAAAGTGTTGTCATCCTCTTTATTTGGTCATCTTGAAGTCATTGTGCATTTTTCTCTAAAAGAAGGTTTCATTTTTAATAAATCTTATTCTGATTATAATATGAATGAACTTTGCTTAATAGCCAAGCTTGTATGGAGATGATTTCATTCATTTTGGAGAGTGGTAGTTTATGTTTCTAATATTTATTTATCCCTAAGACCAATATATGGCATGCCCATTATATTGTTTCCATGCTTTGACTACAATGCACACCAACCACCCAACTTAAACTCACATCAAACCAAGGTTGTGAAACTTGGGATTGAAAAAAATTCAGTGAGTTTGGGATATGGAAAAACTTGGCAACTCGACAAAAATTAGTTCAAAACTCTTCAAATAGAAACAACACTCAGAATACAAAAAAAAAATTGTAGAAAAAATATTAATGACATTTTCATCCTTAAAATATATAAAACGATAGGTTTTCCATCAATTCATCTCATCAAATCTGAGAACAAAAAATATGCCACTTAAAGTCAGCCTCAAAAACTTAAACATAAATCAAATAGCTTGCATGGGACTATGGCATCTTTGCAATGAAATCATTCTAGGTGGTGTTTCAGGTTGTTTGTGCCCCCTCTTTCATACTGTGGTTATAGTGTTTGCACTTGAGATTCTTGTCATCATTAGATTCAAGTTTGAAGGCATGTTCTCATGCTTGATCAAACCACCTTTTGGACTTAGGAGCCATGGTTAGTCAAGATTCAATACAAATAAGAGAAGAGTATATCACTGTAGGTTGATCCCTGAATTAAAAATGAAGATGAAATCTCCAAAATCAATTTTGCTGAAAATCATAATACTTTCTTCAAAATTGGAATGCAATTGAAACTGAAGATCTAACATGTAGATATATTGTCTCTCCACCTCCTATTCGATCTCCAGCCCACAAATACAAGTGTTCTCAAGACTCCAACTGAACCCCAAACAAGAATAACACAACCTGCTGAAAAAAGTTTCACTATTCATAGTTCAACTGAAAACTCAAGTCAATGAAGATAAAATGACTAAATGAGTGAAATGCGTCTTTTTTGGGGGTTATATGCCTTTAGGGTTTCCTTTGATGTGTTCCTGCTCATATTTATCCCTCCAAAAAACACATTTTGGCCTTTTCTCCAAGTCAATTCCATGTGGGATCCACCTTTTCTTAATGGGCGAGTTTTGTCAGGTTTCAACAAGTCTAACAAGTTCGAGTTGGGTTCAACAGGTGTTGGCAAGTTTTATTTATAGGAAAGTTTCACAACAAGTTTTCACTGGTTATTCATTTTAGCATTGACCCAACAAACTCACAGACCTTCGGCATGTCTCACAACATTGCTTCAAACCAAGGTTGTGAGACTCAGACTCAACAAAAACTCGGCCATCTTGGGACTGGGCAAAACTTGACGGCCCAACAAGACTTG
>JASDQU011440996.1:11164-34668 GCA_032191745.1 Picea mariana
TACTTATGTATTTGGTTGTATAAACCCTGCATTCCAATGTATTTGGTTGTCTAAGCTATATTCTTCACACCTCTCTTGTTATCTGGCCTCTGATTTACAGTTTCTAAAAGCACTGGTTCATTAAGTTATCTGATAAATAATCTCTTCATTGCACTATCTTAGTATCCCATTGATCTACCTACTGAAAACAATTCATCTGTTAAGTTACCAGGCATACTTAGCTTACAACCCTAAGTAGTTTCCTGGAGTGATAACAGGTGGGCCAGTGCCAGAGAACATAAATGGGAGACTGGCCATGCTCGGATTCGTCTCAGCTGTTGGGGTTGAGCTAGCGAGTGGGAAATACCTCTTCTCTCAGCTGGGCAGCGGAGGAGTTCACATTTTGCCCAGAAAAACAACGATATCAATATCCTTTATGCCAAAATATCCATAAAATGTCCTTGATAACTTCATCTGAGATAACACCTTCGCACTCCTTTCTGGCTTACAAACTGTAAATAAGGACCTCATATCCGATTATAGATATGGACAACATGAAACTGGTGGCAAAACTGATGAAAAGAAAATCAAGATCTGCCCATTTCCGAAATTTGGGTGAATGCCCTTCAGGAAAACACCAAGATCTCTCAATCCCTTCAAGATTTTGCAAATCCACTTGTCAGCCTGTCAATTGGGGCCATCCCGGACAAAAACAATGTCGCGGTTTTTTTAAATTCCTCTCCATCTGCTCAGAAATTAAGCCCGAAATTACACTGTCGAAAACCACATTGTTTTTCCAACGGTTTTGATGAAGACTTTATTAAATTTCATACAAGTTCAAACGCGCGCTCCGTTGATCATCCTTAACTTACATCTCTGACTTCTGAAACCGTTGATTCTATGTGACATTCAAACCTTGTTTTGTTTGGTTGTCAGACTTATCCCATATGCATAGCGAGAAGGTAAAAAAAATAAATTGATTTATATATATCATTGCATGGAAGCTGGCGTAGAGCATAATGGTCGAGGGCTTGGGCTTGGTTGGTTTGTTTGTTTGTTTGTTGGGTGCATGAAACATTCGACATATAAATTAGGTGGTTGACTCGACAGGGAGATTGGCTTGAAATTCCAACATAGTACCTTAAAACATATATAAAATAAATAACATATATATAATAAAATAACATATAATTCCAACATAGTATCTTAAAACATATATAAAATAAATAACATATATACATAGTATCTTAAAACATATATAAAATAAATAACATATATAAAATAAAATAACATATATAAAATAAATAACATATATGTCAATGACATGGAGATTGGCTTGAAATTCCAACATAGTACTTTAAAACATATATAAAATAAATAGAGTTTTTCTATTTTAATAAAAAATATTATTAAATTATTATTTTATGGTTTGAAATTCCAACTCAAACTCTTAAAATATATAAAATAATTAGAAATCTTTTTTTTAATAATAAATAAATAAATAAAATTATTTTAAAATTATATAAATTAGTTTGTTTTAGTCATCAATGAGATACAAACTGGGTTCATATGTGTGCATAATTCATATTCACAAGGGTTGAAAACTTTCTATTTCATTTAGTTTTCCCTATTACATCATTCCATATTCACATGGATTGAAAACTTTCTATTTCATCTCACTGCATTAATTTTCTTTATTTACATCATTTTCACAACAATTTTAAGTTTAAGTGTTTTATTTATTTTTAAAGATAATATTTTTTAATAAAATATATTATTTTAAAACCACATCAATTAGTTACGCCATTGCTCTAACTATCAATGAGATACAAAGTTGCCTAATCCATGTGAAAATGGATTGAAAACCATGAAAACTTCTTATTTCATCTACATTATTATCTATTTAAAATAATAATAATAATAATAATTAATTAAAAATAAATATAAAATATTATTTTAAAACCACATTAATTAGTTAAGCCATTGCTCTAACCATCAATGAGATACAAAACTGCCTAATCCATGTGAAAACGGATTGAAAACCATGAAAACTTTCTATTTCATCTAGCATTTCCTATGACATCATTGCAATAATTTTCTTTATTTACATCATTTTCAGAAGTGTTTTACTTATTTTTAAAGATAATAAAATTTAAATTTATTGTATTTTTTATAATAAAATGTAATATAATTATATTTATTTTTTAATAATAAAATGTATTATTATTTAATTATCAATTAATCATCTAAATTACTATAATATTTGTTTTTCTTAATCAAATTACATTTTCTTTTATTCATGTTGGTAGGATGGATAGATATGATGCAAATCATCAATTAGCAATTCCACTATAGTGAATACCCTCAGTGAATACATCATCAACTAGCTTGTGGCTAACAATTCAAATGAAAAGACTTGAGCTACCCATATGCGAGTATTTGCTGGTAGGGTGGATAGATATGATGCAAATCATCCATTAGGGGTTTGAGATGAGAATCAATATATTAATAAGAACTTGGGATTTCATTCAATTGAGATGAGAATCATATAATTGAGGGAGATGTCTAATTACTTTCATGCTCAACATGGAACTATTATGTTTCAATATTTGCTTTTCTTTATGATTAGCTAGTAGTGGACGTAAATTCCTTCTTTCAGTTTAACAAAAGATATGTGGTCGGAGCTGCAATTCTATTTGTAGTCATAAATTCCATAACTTTGTTTTTGCATAATTAATACATACAGTCTGCTGACCAGAGTTTCTTTTAAAAATGCAGTGTCTGCACTTTTAAATGTACAATAAATATTTTGGTATGTAAACTTTTGAGAAAAATAATATGTTTAAGTATTTGTAAGATGTATACTCTCGAATTGTTTTCATATTGAATTTTAAGCAATCATATTTTTTCCATATTGAATCGAATTCGATTTCAAATTCCAACTTGGTGACAATGGCTTGTGGCATGCAGGATGCATTCTTTACCAAATGCATGCACTCTACTAGAGTCCTCTCCTTAACTGATAATGTTTCACATTTCATATACCCCACCAACATGTGGTAACATTTAAAGTGGAACCGTATGCACCTTCCAGAAATCGATGATAAGAAAGCTACAGAAAAGTTGACTATACGGAAGTTGACCACACGAAAGTTAACTATACAGAAGTTGACCACGAAATTTGACTATACAGAAGTTGACCACTGAATCCATATATGTGCATATACGGAAGTTGACCACTTCCGTATATGCGCATATACGACACATATACAGAAGTTGACCACTTCTGTATATGCGCATATACGGAAGTTGACCACTTCCATATATGTGCATTTACGGAAATGGTCGGCTTTCGTATATGCTCATATACGAAAGTGGTCAAATTCTATATATTGGCATATACGAAAATGGTTGACTTCTGTATATGCGCATATACGGAAGTGGTCAACTTTCGTATATGCGCATATACGAAAATGATCGGCTTCCGTATATGCGCATATATACGGAAATGGTTGGCTTCTGTATATGCGCATATATGGAAATGGTTGGCTTCCGTATATGCGCATATATGAATGTAGTCAGCTTCCATATATTCGCTTATACGAAAGCCGACCATTTTCGTATATGTGCATATACGGAAGTGGTCAGCTTCCGTATATGCACATATACGGAAGTGGTCAACTTTCGTATATGTGTCGTATATGCACATATATAGAAGTTGACCACTTCCGTTTATGGGCATATATGGAAACTGACCACTTGCGTATATGTGCATATACGTAAGTGGTCAGCTTTCGTATATGCGTATAGACGTAAGCCAACCATATACTGAAGCCAACGTGCAAATACAGAAGCGGTCGACTTCGACATATGCACGTATACAAAAGTGATCCGCTTTCGTATATATGCATATACAAAAGTTGACCATTTCTGTATATGCGCATATGCGTAAGCTGACCATTTCTATATATGCGCATATACGAAAGCGGTCAGCTTCTATATATGTGCATATACGAAAGCCAACCATTTCCATATATGTGCATATACGGAAGCCGACCATTTCCCTATATGAAAATATATAGAATTTTACCGCTTTTATATATGCGCATATACGAAAATGGTCGACTTCCATTTCCCTATATGTGCATATAGGGAAGCTGACCGCTGATCGCTTTCGTATATGCGCATATAAGTAAATCTTCAGCTTCCGTATATGCGCATATATAGAAATCAACTTCTTTATATGCGCATATACGGAAGCTGACCATTTCCATATATGCGCATATACAAAAGCAATCAACTTTCGTATATGCTCATAAAGGGAAATGGTCAGGTTTCTGCTTCCGTATATGCGCATATAGGGAAATGGTCGGCTTCCGTATATGCACATATACAAAAGCTGACCACTTCCGTATATGGGCATATACGGAAATGATCGGCTTAGGTATATGCACATATACAGAAGTGGTATATGCGAAAGTTGACCACTTCCGTATATGCACATACACGAAATCTAACCACTTTCGTATATGTGCATATACAAAAGTTGATCACTTCCATATATGCGCATATATGGAAATGGTCAGCTTACATATATGCGCAAATACGGAAGTGGTCAACTTACGAAAGTTGACCACTTCTGTATATGCGCATATACAGAAATGGTTGGCTTCCGTATATGCACATATGCGGAAGTGGTCAAATTCTGTATATGCGCATATACGAAAGTTGACCACTTCTGTATATGTGCATATACGGAAATGGTTGGCTTACGTATATGTGCATATACAAAAGTGGTATATACGGAAGCTGACCACTGAAATCAACTTCTTTATATGTGCATATACGGAAATCAACTTATTTATATGTGCATATATGGAAGCTGACCATTTCCATATATGCGCATATACAGAAGCGATCAGCTTTCGTATATGCGCATAGAGGAAAATGGTCGGCTTTCTGCTTCCATATATACACATATAGGGAAATGGTCATCTTTCGTATATGCACATATACAAAAGCTGACCACTTCCGTATATGGGCATATATGAAAATGGTCGGCTTACGTATATGCGCATATACAGAAGTGGTATATATGAAAGTTGACCACTTCCGTATATGCACATATACGAAATATAACCACTTTCGTATATGCGCATATACAGAAGTTGACCGGTTCCATATATGCGCATATATGGAAATGGTCGGCTTACGTATATGCGCATATACAGAAATGGTTGGCTTCTGTATATGCACATATATGGAAGTGGTCAAATTCTGTATATGCGCATATACGAAAGTTGACCACTTCTGTATATGCGCATATACGTAAATGGTCGGCTTACGTATATGCACATATATGGAAGTGGTCAACTTTCGTATATGCGCATATACGATCAACTTTCATACATGAGCATAGCACATAAACAAAACTTGACTATACTAAAGTTGACCACTTCTGTATATGCAAATATACGAAAGTGATCAACTTTCGTATATGTGCATATACGAAAGTTGACCACTTCTGTATATGCGCATATATAGAAATGGTCAGCTTCTGTATATGCGCATATACGGAAGTGGTCAAATTCTGTATATGCGCATATATGGAAGTTGACCCTTCTGTATATGTGCATATACGAAAGTTGACCATTTTCGTATATGCGCATATATGGAAATGGTCAGCTTCCGTATATGTGCATATACGGAAGCCGACCTTTTCCGCTTCCGTATATGAGCATATACGGAAGTTGACCACTTTCGTATATGCACATATACGGAAGCTGACCATTTCCATATATGCACATATACGGAAGTTGACCACTTCCCTATATGCGCATATACAGAAGCCAACCATTTCTGTATATGCACATATACGAAAGTCGACCTCTTCTGTATATGTGCATATACGAAATCTGACTCAATGAGATGATCGTGGACCACTGTGATGTGGTCCACGATCATCTCATTGAGTCAGATTTCGTATATGCACATATACAGAAGTGATCAAATTCTGTATATACGCATATATAGAAGATGACCACTTCAAATATGCACATATACAGAAGCTAACCACTTCCGTATATGGGCATATACGGAAGCCGACCACTTCCGTATAAACACATATACGAAAATGGTCATCTTCTGTATATGCACATATACGGAAGTTGACCACTTCTGTATATGCACATATACGGAAGTTGACCACTTCCGTATATGCCCATATACGGAAGTGGTCAACTTCTGTATATGCACATATACAGAAGTGGTCAACTTCCGTATATGTGCATATACAGAAGTGGTCAACTTCTGTATATGTGCATATACGACACATATACGAAAGTTGACTACTTCTGTATATGCGCATATACGACACATATATGAAAGTTGACTACTTTCGTATATGCGCATATACAGAAGCTGACCACTTCGTTATATGCGCATATACGAAAATGGTCAGCTTTCGTATATGCGCATATACAGAAGCCAACCACATTCATATATGTGCATATAGGCAAGTGGTCGGCTTCTGTATATGCGTATATAAGGAAGTGGTCGACTTCCGTATATGCGCATATACGGAAGTTGACCACTTCCCTATATGCGCATATACGGAAGCCAACCATTTCCGTATCTGCGCACATATGAAAATGGTCAGCTTCCGTATATGCGCATATACGAAAGTGGTCAACTTCTGTATATGCTCATATATGGAAGCAGAAATGGTCGGCTTCTGTATATGCACATATACGGAAGCTGACCATTTCCATATATGCGCATATATGTAATCTCAAAATTGGTTGTATTGTTTTGAGATTTTTTAATATTAATTATTATAAAATATTTTTTGAAAATAAGTAAATAAATGAGTTCAATCATTTTGGTGTATAATTTTTTTTATTAATTTAGTAGAAAGTTTTCTATAAGTTATAACTCATCTAATAGATAAAAACTATATCCAAAAAGACTATATCCAAGGAACTAATCCCTTCTTTATCTTTCTTGTCATTTTATCATAACACATCATGTAAATTTTGTTTTCCTTCTTTATCTTTCTTGTCATTTTATCATAACACATCATGCAAATTTTGTTTATTTCTTTAAAAGTTATAACTCATTTAATAGATAAAAACTATATCCAAAGAACTAATCCCTTCTTTATCTTTCTTGTCATTTTATCATAAGACATGTAAATTTTGTTTATTTCAACTATATCCAAAGAACTAATCCCTTTTTTATCTTTCTTGGCATTTTATCATAACACATGTAAATTTTGTTTATTTCTTTATGATTTTATAATGTGAAATATTTGTTTGAAAAATAAATAAACAAACAAATTTAATCATTTTAATATAAAAATCATTTTCAAAAGATGGAATATAATTTACTTTAAATCAATTTAAAAAATTAAAAATATATATATTTTTAAATTAATTTAAAAAATCTAATTTCTAAAATATTATTTTTAAAAGATTTTAATTAATTCTTTTTAAATCCAAATCATTTCCATTTCAAAAAATAATTAGATAAAGGAAAAAAATTGCGTAGCCCCTAGAAAAACATATTCACTATAAAATTGAATTTGTCTTTTTAACTTACACCGGGAAAAGATTCTTACAAGGCACTAGAGAGAACTTTGCGTGCTTGAACGAAAATGAGTATTATCTTGAATGAACAAAAATGAATACTTTTACTTTGGAAAATTTGAACTCGCACGGATAACGGAGTATGTTTTATGCTCACGGTTTTTAGCAACCTATACTCGGTCTCGCTTCCCGTCTTTTCATCTGCTCTGTCACTCTGAAAACCGCTGTCATTTGCGAGTAATGCCAGTTTTCATCGTCAATCTAACAATATATGTCGCTTCATTTAGATCAAATTAGATATCGCCCATGTAGAGGTGGGGATGAATAATTATTAAATTAATTTTTAAGGTAAACCTCAGCAGAGCAGTCATATGCTTCGTCACTCTCAACCCTCTGGAGTCACTATCTAATAATATAATGAAAACGCAACATTATGTTGGAAAAGATTTCAAACTTTTAGTGAAGGAAATGGAAGCTCCATAAATTGATTCACTCTGTGCACTACTTCTAAACTAGTAACCTTAAACCGAATAATTGTCCTCCAATCTTTCATCAGATGACACAGGTGCAAAGGATGTAAATGGTGGTGCAAATGATGTAAATGGTTGTGAATTTCCAAGGATGAACCAGCTATGATCTTCTGTGTTATTATAGGTGAATATGACCAAGTATGAACTGCGGAAAGTGGGATTGTCTATCTGCTAGGAAACTTTTCTGATTAAAGGTACGTACCAAGGAGACCAGGAATGGACAAAAAGATCGGATGTTTGGAGGATTTCCTGTGGATTAAATATGAATCTACCAAAAGGGATCAAACCAGGATATGACCAGCATTAGATGGCGGATTCTAGAGGAGTTTCGAGCAGAATATATTAAGTTAACCATTGAGGAGATATGACAGAGATCTGTCCCAGCAAAAGGAGGTCTGGTCGAGGTATTGTTTGATACTAGAAGAAGGCAGTTTTGACCAAAAAAAAGGTAAGTGTGAACCAGGCGAACCCATTCCTAGAGATAGTCAGCAACTGAGACAAGTGGTAGCAACAATTTGACTGTTTTGGAGGATAGTTTTGATTGCCAACAGAAATCTAAAACGAAATTACAGAGTGACCCTGTGAAAAAACAATGAAACTCCTTGCCCAACATACTGTGGAATTTGTAGAGGAATTTGCAGGCCTTTCCGAGGCAAAATAGCCCAGCAGACCGAGTTTAAGGCGTCTGGTGGAGTTTCTGGAACTGGCTTGCAGTCCTATGAAGCAACCATACCACTGGAAAATTGGTTGAATGTGACTTGTCCGAATTGCAGAGGAAAAGGGAAAAACGGAATGTGACTTGTCCGAATTGCAGAGGAAAAGGGAAAAACGAAATTACAGGGGCGAAATACATATGGCAGAGACTAAGCATGTCTGAAGCTGGTCGTTACTGGCTAGCTCAAAAATAAGAAACAAACCGCAGCTTCGGGTATTCATCGAGCGCCCTAGGCGGGACTTTCAAAATTCATCTTGGCGAAAGATTCAAATTCAAATCATTCAAATCTTAACGCGTCTTTAATGAATTTAAATGATG
Organism: Picea mariana; assembly: GCA_032191745.1. Lineage (NCBI taxonomy): Eukaryota > Viridiplantae > Streptophyta > Pinopsida > Pinales > Pinaceae > Picea > Picea mariana. Next base: position 20,293 of record JASDQU011440996.1, read on the forward strand.
CACAACGCACCTTAATGGCGAAGGCTATCTACCATGCAGCAACCCAATGATTGGAAAGCTGTTGCATGGATGAAGATTTACCTAACCATACCATACATGACGTGATGGAACGTCTCCGCCACCGGGACCACATCGTGTAGAACGAACGCCTACACCGGAAATAGATCCCCATTGGCTACTGCCTGCCCCGTTCCACTCGGGCCCACAATGCCCCGTTCTGAATTCAAGCTAATTCAAATTTTGAATTTAGCAAAGGCGCCAAGGCACAATGACTCCTTGCTTATTGGTTCTGATGTTTGTCTGATAGTTTTGCCAACATATCGAGTTCAAACCATAGGTATTATGGACACAACGCTGAGCTTTGCGCGAGGAAATTGAATCATGCATCACCATTTGACTTTATTAAATCTATCTCAGTTGTAATATATCGGCAGCCTTTGGTATCTAGTGTCCGGAGCTAAGGCAATGATAAGACATCTCGTAAATTGAGGCCAACATTGAAAGAACGGCAGGTCTTGAGACACAGATTAGCTTCGTGTTTTTTCTGTTACTAATTAACTGCCAACATTTCTCTGCCACTTATATACAAGTGCATTTTTTAAGGCCTTTGCAGGTTTTGATTTTGCTTGTTTTTGTCGTTCTGTTCCTGTCTTTTTTTTCATTTAAAAAAATACTTTATATATGTTCTCTGGTGTTTTTACATAGTTAGGGTTTTGAATTGTTCTTTTTATAGTGCAGTTGAAGATGAAGAGATTGTTATGTTCTGATTTAATATGATTATTTCATACTATCACTATCTTTCGGCTGAAGCAGCGCTTCTATTGTACTGTATGCGGAAAATGATGATGATTTGATTGTCGCCCCAGTCTTATTAGCACTTACTTTGTGCTATGTGTGGATTGACATTTTTAACATGTTGATTCCCTTATGGATACTTTGAATTCTTGTCCATGTTTTCCACGAGCTCTTTATTGGACTAAATGTTACATACTGATTAGGTCCATGATGAGAACCCAAGTCATGCACCACTCTAAGGGTGTCTCTGCTGAAAATGTCTTCCATAACTATTTCTCTGAGGCTTTCTTACATCTCACAGTTTCTATGGATCTGTTATGTATTCTGCTAATTTTTCGAATCTGATATGTGAATTTTTGTGGCTTTAATATTATCAKCTAAATGGATTTTTWACAGATAACAAGGGACATGTTTTCTTYAGCCTCTTACTGGATTATTGRCAGTTAGAGTTTCAGAAGAAATGGGTTAATYACTCAGACGGGTTGGCTCATAGATGCATACGTTTTTAATTCCATTATGTTTTTCGCATGATTARATGTATTTGTATGGTGGGTACWKCTTTTTTTCAATTGGTYGATTCATTTGCATTTTCAGAATKGGCTGTTATSTCTCATTGYTTTTATTTGATAATTTGGTCCATGGCTATATGGTTTTYGTACTGYTTTGCTAACATTTTTCATTTTGTAATGATTTCTTTAGGTTATGGTGGTTTAGATSGTTCAGATTCAATTTGTATATGTTGCTAATGTTTTCAATGGAATTTAAGCTGCAAATAAAATCATGTACTTGTCTTTTATCAATAAAGAATATATTTTCCTTCACCGAAATAACATAAATGGAAAAGATGTGAATTAAAAGAAAAAGTAGTGGGAAAACCCACTACGGTATGTTTTATGAAGGCCAGAGAAAAATACCATCCATTAGCAAAATGTCTACATCCACAATGAACGTGCCAGTCAAGGTCAGGTTTTTTATTAAAGAGTCGCTTATCCAGAGGTAGTTGGTCTTGATCCGAGCATGCAGAAATATATCCTAACTGCCACATTGCAGGATTTTTGAAAGCTTAGAGCTCCTGTTGAAAACTAGCACCGAGAACAAAGAGGATACTGACAAAAGTATTTTGTCAGTTTCTATAATCAAATTTTTACTATATACTTTTTTTTTTTTCCAAAAATGCCTACTGAGATGAGGATAAAGATTAAGACATTAATACTAGGCATGCCTTTTTCTTCTCAATGGTGTAAAAGTAATGAAGCTTCTTTATGGGAATGAACAGATTTTTCATTTTGGTACCTTTGATTCCATAAGGAATTGGCTCTCCTTTCTAAAAATTGGCCCAAACTTATTAATCAGAGTTTGGCTTCCTCTCTCAAAATTGTTCAAACTTATTAATAGTTTGGCTCCTTCCTTAAAAAATTTTAGTCTTAAAGTGGGTAAATGTGGGTTCTTTTTTAAAGGGGTAACTTGAATTTAAAGTGAAGAAAAAAAAGAAAAAAATAAAAATAAAGATAAAGGGGTAACCTAAATTTAAAGTAAAGAAAAAAAAAAGATAAAGATAAAGGGGTAACATGAATTTAAGTAAACAAAAAAAAGAAAAAAAAAAGATAAAGATTATTGAATATTTTTCAAAAGAATAAAAATGATGTGTGTTTTAAGTATATAATATTACTCTTGTAAGTATAGAATGAACATGAAAAATGCCATTTTTATTAATTTTTTTTAATAAAAATGACAAAAAAAAAATCTAAATTGAAATTTAAATGATATTAATATTTTTTTATTTTTTTTAAGTAAAAAATGGGAGGATCCTGTTTATATTAGGTCCGGACCCCTAAAGTTCAGATAACAAACCCAACTCCAAGCACCCAATATGCAGGGCTTGCACTCCCTAGTCTTTACTCTGTCTGACCAATTCAGACTCACAATTGGCAAATGACAAAAACCAATCTGATCTACTCAGAATCATGATTGGCAAATGACAAATCCTGGCAATAGTATGTAACACGACAAGCCAAAAAATCTCCATGGACCCACTTGGCAATGGATATGTAAGTAAAAAGTGCAACTAATAACTAATTTCCTTTTGTAATAAGTTATTCTAAAACATAATCCCAAAAAAATAACCATTCCACTAAATTCTTTTTTCATTGACCTGTACTCTAGAAATCCCAATAACAAGAATAAAAGTCTTTTGTAAGCAGAACAAGCCAAATCATAGTCAAACAAAGGCATTTTATTTCAAAGATACTTGTATCTTTGATTTAACAAATACCCAAATAACGGTAAAGTGGGTTATGATTAAAGTGCTTAAATATAAGCACAGTTATCCAGGTGAAAAAAATCCTACAAAGACATGCTGTAAGTTCTAGTCCTAGTTGATAGAATAAATATTTATAGGTTAGGTTTTTTGGAAAATTTCATGAGTTAGATTGATTAATTTTTGTATTTGTCCAAATTATTATCGGGCTTTTCTCATTTATCATTTTTTTCACTTTTTTGATAGTCTGGAATATTTTTCCAATTTTTTATAACATAAATTTAAAAGATTCGCCGAAAATTTTAATTTCTATAACACAAAATTAAAAGATTTCACCATTTTTAGACTCCCTATAAAATCAAATTTATCTTAAATAAAATTTTAGTCTCCCGGACTTTTAAAGATAAAATTAAAAGATCTCTCCTATTTTTATCGATCGAGGATAAACTTATAAGGATTTACACCGAGTCAATTTCTCTAAAATAAATTTTCGGCTCTCAAATTTTTATACGAGATTAAAAGATCTTTCCAATTTTTAAGGCTACCTGATTATTCACCCTATCGGATAAAATTATAAGGTTCTTATAGTGAGATACATTCTTAGTCATGAATCTAATGTGAAAAAAAAAATAATGGAGAAACAATGTACCTTGTTTCATGGAAGCATCAGCCTGGGAAACATTGTGTGCCATGGCGACCATGAGAGCGATCCCATGCTCGGCGGTGGCCACGATGTTAGTAGTGGGAGTATTGATGACCAAACAACCATACTCAGTGGCAGCGGGAAGATCCACATTGTCGATCCCGACGCCAGCCCTTTCGTCGACCTTGAGTCAGCCGTGGGAGGATTCAAAGACCTGGTACGTGACCTTGGTGCCGCTACTCATGATGAGTGCGTCGCAGTCGGGACTCACAATCTCCAAACCTCAACAAAACTTCATACAAACCATTACTCTTTAGCCTCGAGAAATATTCAAAAACCAGATATAATCATTTATATATAAACTCATTAACAAAGGAGAGTCGTTACCATGAATAAGCGTTGGTAAACACTGTGTTTGAGGTTAAACCTGTCTTCAAAGGAGTGTAGTAAATGAGGGAACCCTCAAACTAGAAAGATCAGAGCGTAAATTTCTATTACTTCACAATCAACATCTTCGCCCAGACATGTTTGTATAATCTCACCAGTTGGGTTTCGTTACTTACTAGGGCATTATCGTCCAGTGAGAGTCCCTGCAGTCGTGAGCCCAGGTTGGAGGCCGGCGAATTAGATCTGTGCTCACTGGACTGAGAATAATCGTCTTCGTCCTATGATACTGGCTATCCAAATCACCCTCTCTGCTGTGTGAAGCGCCCATTTCGAAGATCTCTGTATTGGCTTCTTAAAAAGCCTGAGATCCAAGAGAATTATCCAACAATGACAAAAGCCTGAGATCAAAGAGAATTATTCAACAATGGCAGCCACGAGATCTGGTTGATTGATTTGGCTATCTAAGGAGATCTTTGCTTTCTATGTCCTGAGTTCAGTTCCAAACAAGTATTGACTTCAACTGCACGTAATGTAATGATTTTGAGTCGGCTACAAACAAGGCTCAATCTATCGTGAAATTACGAGCTCAAATTATTGTTGGATACATTGAACTTCATGAGACTAGGTAGTAGCACGAGACTAGGTAGTAGGGACTCGGGAGTCCCAATCTCAAGAACCTCCAGATTCAGTAGCAGATTTGCGCGATTTAATACACATCTACCATCATGTCCATGCTACTTTGTCCAGCATGTCGTAAATAATTCATTTAATCCTGTAGGTTTCAATTATGAAATAAAAATTGGTGACGGAAAATTTGAACTTTGGCCCTTCTCGTGGAATTTTAGCATCCACGTGGCACTTATTTTAAAACGAGTAAAAATAAAATTCAACTTTTTTTTACGTGCATATTTGTGAGGACACTTTTGGGACAGGCCAAAGACCCTTTGATGGGCTCTGACGTGTTCAATTTTGAACGATTGCTGATGACATGGATGCACACGAGCCCTGGCCAAGTCGATTGGTGACGTGCAAGGGAGGGCCAGAAGGCGGAAACGGTGAATGTCAAACGACGCAAGAGGGGAGGTCTATGCCAGAATGAGGCGCAGACATCGAGAAAATTGAAGGTTGTCAGAGGTTCGAACATCGAGGGCTGGAGGAAGGACATTTGGGAGGGAAGATTGCTCCTGAGTTAGCCTACTCCAGTTTGTGATTTATCATTAATATTTTTTTAGTTTGTCATTAATATTTTTTGTGAAGATTTGTGAGTTGTGAGCATGTTGGGCTCTGTGAGCCCATGTGGCATCAATCTGTTAATTAGGCTCATACAAATATTTGGCAGGGGCATTGCCACATGTAGCTTGTTTATATTAAAACCTTAATACCTTATAGATTTATTCTTTAACATTATAATCATTAAGTATCTCATTTCACCCACTCCTTGGTTCTCTCAAGAATGTGTTTTTGAAAATAAGTAATCATTAACATTAATACCTTAGAGATTTAATCTTCAACATTATAATCATTAAGTACCTCTTTTCACCCACTCTTTGGTTCTCCCAATATTTTTTTTTGGAAAATAAGTAATCATTAACAACCTTCACCTCCTCTATGGTATCAAGGAGTATATTTTTAACCTTGATTTGATTTCTTTTCATGGTGGAATACGATTGAGAAAAAAAAAGATAATGGTTCTCACAAGATTTATTAAGTAAGAGATTAGTCCAAAAAAAAAATTCCAAGGTTGTGGGCTACATTCTAGGGTTTGAGCACTCGCGCCTCCACTTGCTAGCGTTCGGTTCGCCATGGATCCCTCCGAGGGAGGGGATCCGATTCCTGGATTCATCCGAGGGAGGGGATCTGATTCCTAGATCCTCAACCTCGGATCTGTAGGCCTTCCATGCCCTAATCTCTTCCTTTGCAAAGACGCACAAAACAATCCCTTCTCGTTTTGTCAAAAAATCGACAGAAATTCCCAAGGTTGTCGTGCATTCTCCTTCGGCGCAGCCTCTAGATATTAGAATGGAGGACAAAAGAATGATAGGGAATTTCACATGACTCTGTCCCTCCCCAAAATCCATGCACCTCTAGTTGGAATAGAACTAGCGCAAGCTGATCCAAGGACAAATGTCGGCGACCTTCTGTGGTAAGGGTTTTTTTGATTTCTTATTTGAAAAAAAAGAAGATAGGGACCTGATTTTCCGAAGAGGCCCATATTTCATGGGTTCTCATGGAATGTATCTCTATAAATGGACACCTGATTTTAGTCCAGAAAATGATATCCCCTTAGCAGTCCCTGTGTGGGTAAGACTATCTTTCTTCCCACTTCACTGCTGGAATGACTAAACCATAAGAAGTATTGGCAAATGTTTAGGAAAATATATTGATCGTGCTGAACCACGAGAGGGAATTCAAACATATTCTATGCTCTGTGTGGAGGTAAATATGGAAAAAGGACTCCTAGAAGAAATACAACTACACCTAGATAATTGGTCATACATTGAACAAGTAGATTACGAGCAAATCCCCTTCAAATGTAAATCTTGTCGTGAATATGAAAATTTTTCTTAAAAATGCCCCCAGGTCAAGGAGATTCAGGACCAGAACCCAAAGCAAGATCAGTGGCAACAACCAAAACAGAAAAATTATAATGGGAAAAATCACTCAAATCCTGCACAAGGACAGAGAGAAAAATCACCAGATCCGAGAGGAAGATCACTGGGATCTCCACATGAAGGGGAATGAAGTCATAAAATATATTCTAGGATCCCAATAGAAGGTAATATGGAGGAGCGCAGGGAAAGACAGGAAAAATGGTAAAAAACAACAAGAAGACACAAGGGAGGAGGTCAGAAAAGGTAAAGAAAAAGAAACCTTGATCATAAGTGGGGACTCCACAGCAAAATCATCCCCAAGCCATACACCAGAGATTCCATAATTTTCAGAAGATGAGAGGCAAGACACATCCGACAATGATTCTGATCTTGAGGTCACTCAGCCAACCATAACAAAAAAACCAGGAAGAAAATCTCAAAGAAATAAAAGAGAATCGACTGCAGACAGAGAAAAAGAACTAGGCATCCAAAAAACAATAGATGAAGCATTAAAAAAGAAGGAAAATCTAAGAGAAATAAGGCTTACCAACACGAGGGAGCATCATCTCATCCCTCTAAAGGGGGGCACCAAAATCCACTAATAAATGATGAAAGTTGTCTCCTGGAATTGCAGAGGACTAGGGAGCAAGGATAAAAAAGAAGAAGTCAGAAAACTGTTAAAACTAGAAAAGCGCTAAATCCTCCTACTCTAGGAGACAAAAATGAGGGACCTGGAAACCCTCCAAGATCTTGAAAAAATATGGAAAAAGGTGAAGTAAAAACAATTAGTTCTAGAGGTGCCTCGGGAGGAATAGGTACATTCTGGAACGCGAAAGATTTCAATTTAAAAGACCAGGTGCAGTCTCAATTCTGGATAATGGTTTCCCTAACTAGGAAAGCTACATGTATGGTTATTCCATCATAAATGTCTATATTCCAAAAAATTATAGGGAAAAAATTGAATGCTGGAAATCCCTCCAAGATCTGGCCATTGAAAACCCCCCTCAAAACTTTATCATTGCCAAGGACTTCAATACAACTAGAGGTTTAAAGGAAAAACGAGGGGGTATTATCATGAGAGATTAATTTAGAGAAATATTGTATGATATTATCTTGGATCTAGATCTCTTCGATGTCCCTTCTGTTAAAGGGATGTACACTTGGAACAACAAAAGAGCAGGTCCAGGACACATAGCAGCTAGACTAGATAGATTCTTAATAAGAAGCTCCTTTCTGGCCCTTCCAGACAAAGCCTTCTCTTCGAATATCCCTTGGCCAGGTTGAGATTATCATCTTATTTAGTTAACCTTCGAAACATAAAAAAAATGGGGCCCCATTCCCTTCAGATTCATTCCCCTTTGGATAGAGTAGTCGGAGTTCCTCCAATCCATCTCCCAAATTTAGAATCAGTGGATTACAGTATCTCCAAACTATATTTGGGACCAAAAGCTAAAGTTGGTGAAGGGTCTCCTCAAAGATTGGGAAAAAAACTCGGTCCAAAACAATTCCAGAGACAAAAAGCTTCAACTCGAAAACTTACAGGAAGAAATGGAGACAAAAGAGATACAACAAAGACACATTTCGATGGGGAAAAAATTCACAAGGAATACACACAGGTGCTAACTGAAGAATAAATCACCTGGAGATTAAAATTCAAAATTCTTTGGTTGAAAGCAGGGTTTCAAAATACCTCCTTTCACAGACAGGAAAAAGCCAGAATTTGGGCTAATCAAATTTCTGAAATCAAAACTTCAGAAGGGGAACTGTCACATACCCACTACCTCAATCAAATTTTTCTCTGGACTTCTGTAGAATCCAAGCCCCCGAATTACCTATGGAGGTCTAGCGCAAGCTAACTCTTTCTCTCTCTCTCTCTCTCATGTGATCGCGGGCCGTGATCACAGGTCAAATAATCAAGGCGCCTCTTTGTATTTCGTGACTCGGTGCTACAAAAATGTCGAATCATTCTACATTGCAACTGTCGAACCCTAACAGGGCTAGTGACTGGCCAATAGGGATGAATCCCTACAGGGTTAACAACTAGCCAATGAGAACATGCCCTGTCACACGGTTAAGTGGAGTATAGGTGGCAGAGGGGGAAATGAAACACAGTAGTCGACAGGACAGGAGGGGGCCCCACGTCACACACCACACTATTCTGGAACCCCCCCCTCCCCCCATTAAAGGTAGAATGGCAAGGGGGTTTCGGAATTCTCCTGAGCACCATTAATCAAGGTGAATTAATCTCAATCATCCGAGAGTTGCACGTCCGATTCCGGACCCCCCCCCCTCCACCCACCGTTAAAGGCAGAACGACAAGTGGGCTCCGTAATGAAGCCTCGACCGTAGATCTGAGCGGGTGGACTTTGGTCATTCAGATCTGCTCGCCACTTACCCTAAGGTGTATTCACACCCTGGATTAAAGTTGGCATCTCTTCCTCTCATCTAACGGTCATTACAAACCCTGAGATCCTCTGAAAGAATCTCATACGTTCATCGGGATTTATCATCACGAGAGTCCGAACTCTCAATCACGGGACTCCCGAATTCTTGATCCCTGGTTTCCCAATGCGGTTAATCTTTCGACACGTGGCCCCCATTAAATCAGATAGTCCATATCTTATCTCAGGGTTTCCACAATGGAAATTCCTGATCTCTCATCACTAGAACTCTCGAGTTCTCGACTCCTGATTTCCCGAAATGGGAAATCTTACGACACATGGCCTCCTTTAATCAGACGACCAAAATCCATTTTGGGGCTTTCGCCCTTATTCACTGGGGGTTTAACCCTCAGGTATCTCCTGACAGATCCAATGGTTGTTGGGTTTTTCAGTCGATATCTGACAGCTCAGATTGGTTCCTACCTGTGCATTCTTCCACGACTCCCTGGACGTAGAAAAATCGATGGTCCAGATACTCCCATGGACCTTAGGGATCTACGGTCCCGATTTTATTCGCTACCCACGAAGACACAGAGAAACCAAGTGGTAAGGCGTTTAACACCCTACTTTCTCCTACCAATCCAACGGTCATGTGTGACCACGGATTTCCTGAAGGAATCTCGTCCATCGATCAACACCTATTTAGGGTTAAGGTACTTAACCTTCCAGCTTCCTCTTTCGATTTGACGGTCGTGAGTGACCCCAGATCTCCCGACGGGATCTCGTCTGTCGAATTGATACTTCATCCTTATGCTTCCATCTCGGGTTTTCAAGAGGATCGTTCCTCCTCGTGCAGGGTTTTTAAGGCCTTGCGCCTTCACATTCTGTTTCGCGGTTCTTGATGGGATTTTCAAGAAGGGTATCTCTATGGGGAGGTTTACCCAGGGTACTATCTAAGGCAGTTAAGGGTATCTCTCTCTCGAGAACCAGGCATGAAGTCTAAATTAGATCAACATGCATATAAATAACAATTTAAGAGAGCATAAGCCACACGTAGTCTTTCCATATAAACATGCAACTACCAATACTTATCAAGATACCATACAGACATTCTTATAATGAAGTCATTCACGATTTCATAGCTTATGAGAATAAATATCAGCATACATATATTTCAAAATGTCAAAGGTAAAACACTTATTAGAAAGTAACACCAGGGGTTATGCAACTGCTGAGAGGGGTGCTCATTTCCACCCAACCGTAGGCTCAACGAATTCCAACAGATTTACCACTAGCCACCCCCGAGCTGAGACCACGATGTTGTGAGACTGTGTCTTTGTTTTCCAATGACCAGAAGCGAAGGTTACTCTCCTTCCTCTCTGTTATCACCCACTCTGCATATCGTCGGAGTTCTCTTTTTCCCCTCGTGTCTTCCCCCCAATTGCTTCTCCCCCACGCCTTATCCTCTTGCGATGTTTCATGTGCTGCAATTTCCCTCGCGTCGATCAGGCCTGATGGCTCTATGGATGGGCGGCTCACCTCCCCATCCCTCATTAACTCCTGAGGAGCCATCTACCTACCAGCCCACGAGACATTTAATTCAGGGTCAGCGAGCCGCTTTTGGTTCTCTAGGCTAGTGGAGTCCAAATACGGTATTGATTCTTGGTGGAAGTTAACGCCACCTTTCCAGGTGCCTTTCACCACCTTTATACAACCATTGTGGTCTCTTTTTCAACACATCCCCTCTCATCAGTCCTGAAATATAAATTCATAATGTTATTCACATTCATCGACCTTTTCGACAAGGTCCATTCACATCACATATTCACATTTCTGAGTTTGCCACAGTTCTGGGCCAGTCCAGTTTTTTTTACAAACTAGGGGAAACAGGGTGTTACAGGAACTAATAAAGGACTTTGATCAAATCAAGAAACAAGTTGCAAATCATTTCCACAAACTCTATTCCACAAATGGAAGAGAAGAAGATGAAATAGTTGATGCTCTTCTCAGGCACATTCTAGGCAAGATAACGAAGAAATATAATCTTCATCTTAATAGACAAATTGAAGAAGTCGAAATTCTAAAATCCATCAACCAATTCAATGAAGACAAAGCTCCGGGACTAGATGACTTCACCTTGCATTTCTATAAAAAATGTTGGCACATAATCAAGCATGACTACATTAAAATGATAAGATTCGTCCACAAATAAAAAAAAATGGGAGGAGCCACCAAATCCTCCTTCTTAGCGTTCATCCCAAAAGAAAATTGTGCCTCTACTCTGGACCAGTTTAGACTATTTTCTTTATGTAATATTTCGTATAAAATCATAGGAAAAATCATAGCTAACAGGTTGAACCCTCTCAGATATTTAATTCTTCCAAATCAAGGAGGCTTTGTGTTAGGTCGACAGATATGGGACAACTTTATTCTGGTTCAAGAAGCAATTCACTCCAGCAACTCCCGAGGAGAACCAGGTATGGAAAATGATTTTGATAGAGTAGAGCATAATTTTCTTTATAAGGTTATGAAAAAATTGGGTTTAGTCAAGACTTCATTTCCTAGACAGGAGCTTGCATTGCTTCCCCTTGGATCACACCCCTTTTAAATGGAAGATCAACCCCCTTCTTTAAGACCTCCAGAGGATTAATATAGGGTTTCTCACTCTCCCCCCTCCTTTGTGTTATCATACCATAGACTCTTACCCGAATTTTGGAGTCGGAAAGCAACAATGGCTCAATCCCAAGAATCAAAATAGCCCAGGGGGTTAAAATATCAATCACTCACAAATTCATGAAGACAAAATCCTCTTGAGTGGAGATTCAAAATCCATGGCTAGAAGACTAAATCAAGTTCTATACACTTTTATCATAGTTTCAGGTGGGCTACTAAATAAGACAATTGCCAAATTTACATTTGGAATGTCTTTACTGCCACTAGAGAAGGAATTTCTCAAATCCTAGGATTCAACATCTCCCTAGACTGGAAAACCTTCAAATATCCAGGGCTTCCTATGTTCCTTAAATCATTACCTGGTGATTTCTAGCAAATTTCTCTTCAAAAAGTCAAGGAAAAGATGGAGTCTTGGGGCTCAAGGTGGCTCAATCTAGCAGGAAGGGTGATCCTGATTAAATCAGTCTTATCCGCTCTTCCCATTTTTTCAATTATCTACCCTCCTGGGTTTAAAGGGAATTCTAAAAGACTTGTTCCAACTCATTCGAAAATTCTTGTGGCAAGGGGGAAAAAACAATTTCAAAAAATTCCACCTTGTGAATTGCGACACAGTCACCCTCCCCAAAAAAAGTGGGGGTCTGGGAATCAGAGACCCCGAAGTGGCCAAATTAGCAATGGGAGCTAAGATTCTTTGGAGGATAGTCAGAGGAAAAAATGAATGGTGGAAAATGGTTATAACAAAAAAATATAGAATGGGAGGAAGAAAAATATGTATGGACAACACTCCTGATCCTCAACCTGGATCACAAATCTGAAAACTAATAAGGGAATCTACTCCCTTCTTTAAGGAGAACCTTTACTGGATCCTGGGAAATGGAAAAATGACCAAACTATGGAAAGACCTGATTCTCAAAGTGGATCTCAACTCCTGCAAGGAAGAAACTGGCGACCTAAAAATATGGTTGATAGATGAACACAAAAGAACCCTCTATGACATTTCATCTTGGAATGAGAATGGCAGTTGGGAGTGGAACTTGGGAGGTGTCCTTGATCACTTGAAAAATCAATCTCAAATCTTGTTCTCATCCCTAAAAGGGGCAACTCCTATTCTCAGAGTCATCCCAAATAGTCATGAGTCGGGTACAAATGGATACTCAGTAAAAGATGGTTATAACATGCTCCTCTCCACTCTAAGGGTGTATCAAAACTCAACAAAATGGAAAAACATTTGGAGCCAAGACTCTCTGCCCAAAATTAACTTCTTCATTTGGTCCCTCTCTCATGGGAAAATTCCAACGGGAGAAAATTTAATGAAAATAGGATTTCATGGCCCCTTCATCTATCCTCTTTGCCAAAGCAATCAAGACAACATTCATCACCTCTTCTAGAACTTCCCTTTTTCTCAAATAGTCTGGAATGTGGCCTTTGGAGACCTGTCCTGAAAAATAAGATGGCCCTCTGCTCCAAATCTTAGCATGGGGAACTAGGAAAAGTACTACCATGGATCCTTTTGAGAAAAACTAGTCTTTAAACGTATCTGGAGGCCATTTCCCAAGTTCATATGTTGGCAGTTATGGCTAGTAAGAAATAAACAAATTTTCCAAGGGGTTGAAACCCCTCCACAAAGCATTGTTGCCAAAGACAAAATGATTCTTTATGAAGTTTTGAACACTAAATATCTGACTATAGAAGACCCATCCAATTGGAACTACTCGGAGAAGGACTGGATGGCTAGTTTTAATCTTCATCCTGCTAAGACTTCACACTCAACACAAAGATCGTGATGGCAACTTCACAATATCCAAAATTTTGATGACTGGATTCAAAAGAAACATTCCCATACTCTGTGTTTTGATGGCGCTTCAAAGGGAAACGTATGGGAGGCAGGTGCAGAGGAGGGGGGGGGTTCTCTTCGATCCAGGAGGAAAAAGAATCCTAAATCATCATTGGAATCTCGGGAAGGACACCAATAACAAAGCAAAGGCCTATGCCTTATTAAAAGGTATTCAAATCGCAAAGATCCATCAAATCCACACTCTAAATGTCCTAGGAGACTCCAAAACTATAATCAGGTTGATGGTGCACGGGACTGATCCAAAAAAATTAAGCTTAAAACTAATAATCAACCGAATACGAGTCGACTGTCATCCCATTAAGTTAACTTTATACCACATTATGAGAGAGCACAACAAGGTAGAATATAATTTGGAAAATGAATCCATTGGGAAATCTCCTAGAACCATAGGCGTGGACGGTGTTGAAGCACTATCCCCACTGACCTAATGTGCCACATGACCGAGAGACGATGCATGAAGGTTCGGGGAGGGGCTACTCAAGACCCCAACACATACACAGACAGATGGAATGGGCACGTGGAAAGGGGTGGGGGTGGGATCCCTTGAGGTTCCAACAAAATTAGGTACAAGTGGATCGAGCAAGCGAAAAAGGTCAAGGATGGGGCCCTTAAGGGATCTAATGCACACACAGCTAGGTGGAGGGGATGCATGGAAAATAGAGTAGGAGGGGAGATGAGATTAAGAGATGCAGAGCATGCCAACATTAGAAGGATAAGGTGGTGAGGGTGGAAGGAATTGACCACTGTGTAGCGATGGCTAACAGGTCAAGTGCAGGTTTCATCATGGTTTGTGA
>JASDQU011440998.1:20234-31000 GCA_032191745.1 Picea mariana
TATATATATATATATATATATATTTGAAAATAAATTTGGGGCTATATATAGGTAAACCCAAAAAACCTCTTTATGTAAACAATTCCCCCAACCAAAATTCCAAACCTCTAAATTTCGCCCCTAAAATCACCTATGGTCTTGTTGCCTCCCCCACTACCTCTCTAGCTACCTAACATTCCATCCCCCTTATGAAAGCGTTGTCATCAACACTTGTTATAAGAGTGTACAACCATATACCAGGGTCCCATGGATAAGTGTGGACCATAGTGCTGAAGTATGTTAGAGAACGAGGGTCCCATGTAGAAATGAAAGCCACCATGTTGAAGTAGTCCAACCTCCATTGTAAATCGGGGTCCCATGTCCAAGTTCTCATGTGAAATTCACGCGGAAGATATCTGAACCCAATAACCAACTGAAAATGATGCTCCAAAGACTAACACCTGTCATGTGGATCCAAATAAGAAGATCCATCCACATAGTGGGAAAGGGTTGTAGTTGAATCTGAAAGGAATAATACCACCCTAGAATATGCACGATGAACATTGGTAATCACAAATGGATCTTGATTTGTTACATTGATATTCTCTACAAAAGGTATAGTAGAATCATCAAATAAATTTTGAAAGTGGTTGTCATCCCATAAATGACAACTATCCATATACCAATCATCACAATCGGCCTCAAAATCATACCAAGCATAGACTTCTTGATTATATTAATCCCTGATGTCCGCCATAAGATATATCTCTTGCATGCTAGCCAAGGAATCATGAATACTATGAAAACTATCCCTAAGGCCATCTGCAAAGTCATGTAATGTGTCATGCATTTGGGCTTTGAATGCTTCAATCATCTGTAGAATTTCCTCGAGGGTTTGAGAGTGAATAGCCATTGGAAACACCACATAAAATATACCAAAATAAATCTCTGGAAATTCTCTATCTAATCGGTCTGATCTGGTAGCAATCTGAGCACCTTGTGAAAATTTATGGACTTTGCAATCCTGCCACCGTCACGAAAACCCCCCAAAATGGCTGATTTTAAATCAATGATATATTCACTTTCGTAACTCCGATTTGGACGATTTGTTTTTTGAATTTGGGTGAAATTGTGAGAGGAACTCAGATATGTAATTTTTTTGAGAAAATTCCTCCCTAGGTGCTACATAAATTAGAAAAATATCTTGGTCGTCCAGAGAAAAAAACCTGAAAAATAACAGAAAAATAACAGATTGTAAAATGCCAATAACTTTACTTCTCAGACTCAGTTTTGGACGATTGTTTTTTTTTTTTTTAAATTGGGTGTTTTTCTGAGAGGAACTCATATATACAACCAATTTATACTATTGTTTCACAAAAATAAACATAAATCATCCAGAATGTCGTGGCCCTCTTTGGTTTCTCCAGAAAAAACTGCAAAAATAGAAAAACAAATTGCCCACAATTCTTGCCAAGGAAAGTGCTCTGATAGAAATTGTTAAATACCTGATTAGATCTAAAAATATAATCACCACAAATATTGAATACACAATATATCCATAGATAAATATAGAAGAAACAACACTTTATTATAGAAAACCCTTGAGATAGGGAAACATCATACAATGGATTCAATTATGGAAGGGATCCTCTCTTGTTCACTTTCTTCTTCAAGGGGGAATCCTCCTATTGAGCTACCGCTCCAAATAAAATACTTCTCTTCTTGTCCCATTACATTGTTTGAACCCCTTCTAAGAAGTCCTCTTACATTTATTATATCTAACTACCATAGTGGGCCTTATTTAATACTATAGTGGGGGCGGGGGGTGCAGAGGGCCCATAGTGATAATAGTGGAGGCCATTCAATGTAAGGTGTACTAGGTCTACTATAGTATGAAATAAGGCCCACTATGGTAGTTAGATATAATAAATGTAAGAGGACTTCTTAGAAGGTTCCACTTCTATAAGGTTCCTCCTCTTGAATGTTCATAGGTGGTTCATAGAACTATATAAAGGGGTTCAAAAATGTAATGGGACAAGAAGATAAGTATTGTATTTGGAGYGGTAGCTCAATAGGAGGATTCCCCCTCGAAGAGRCAAGTGAAGAGGAGAGGATCCCTTCCATAATTGGATCCATTGTATGGTGTTGCCCTACCTCAAGGTTTTTCTATAATAAAGTGTTGTTTCTTCTATATTTCTCTATGGATATATTGTGTATTCAGTATTTGTGGTGATTATATTTGTAGATCTACTCAGGTACTTAACAAATTTCGCCTATGGGCTAATTTTTCATGTTTTTTTTCCAAAAGAAGATTTGTCAATTTCCATTTTTTTCTAAAATGATTCACCCAAATTCTATAGGATAAAAGTATTTTACTTTAAAAATAACCATAATTTTATAGAAACTATGTAAAATCCTTATAAATTTGAATATTTTTACAAAAATATTGCCAAACATTTTATGGTTGGAATTTTAAGAATTAATAAGATTCACGAGGCTTTATACACTTTAAAATATGTATGGATCCTTAAAATTTTCCCTGTTAAGGACATAAATATTCAAGGATATAATCATCAATGATCCACAACATCATCTCCCAACTAAGCATCACAATGTTCATCAAATAAAGTCCTTAAAGAAAGTAACAATTATACATAATAAACACTAGAACGAGGTGACACAATACTCCCCCCTCTARAGGGATACAACCTCATAGCTAAGTCATTCTATCAAATTCAAATAAATTWTTAGAATCATAACACACAAATTTGTATTCAACAAGGACATGTATTATCACCACAACACAAGTAGAGCACTAACTAATCCACTGCTACATCATGTGTTTAATCCTAACATTCAATGTACCAATATTTAAGCATCAGAGAAAACAAACACCAATCAGATAGTAATGCAAGCAATCACAATGTTTTTGAACATAAGAGTTGATCCTTCATAGATAATGTCAATAGTAACACAACAATCATCATCATAGTCATTCAAACTGCACCACAAAAGATCATTTAACTTTTGACCAAATTAATTACCATAGTCATAAACAATTCCATATATATTCTGCACAATATGCAATACAATGAAAAATATTGACCTGCACCAATTTGAAATCAAGCCATCCATTATCAATACCAATTTTGAATCTTTATCCAAATTGCGACCATGAGTATGATATCAACATCCAATTCATATGTGTGTCAACCATTTCAATGATCAATATCATCAAATATCACTAGATCAAATATCATCAAACATCATCAAATCTAAGCATCATCATCATTAAATCATCTTTTTCATCATCAAATCAATTCAATATAATTATCATTAATATTAGCAATGTTATAAATATCATCAAACCAAAACAACATTGTCATCAAATAATAAAATATCATTAACATCGTGAAATCATCATCGAGCCAATATCATCAAATCATCAAATATGATTAAGATCATCAACATTGTCAAATCAATATCATCAAACCAAAACATCAACATCATTAACACAATCAGTTAACAACAAATTAATATTATCCACATCATCAAATAATCAACTAATCAATATCATAAAATTAAAACATCATTAAATCAACGCCATTAATATCATTGAATCATCATGAATCAACCAATACTATCATAAAAAAAAATTAATATAATCTTCATCAATATCATAAATATCATCAAACCAAAACATCAGTATCGTTGATACCATAAATATCATCAAATCAATAACATCATCAAATCAATGACATCATGAAGATCATTAAAATCATCAAATCATTATCATTAAATCAACAACAATATCATCAAATCAATGATATATTTAAATATATATAATCAAATCAATGACATCATCAAGATCATCGAATTAATCATCAAATTATTATCATTAAATCAATATCATTAACAAGATCATTAAAATAAAATCGTCAAATCAACAACATCATTAGATCTATATTATCAAATAAATGACATCATCAAGATTATCAATATAATCAAATCAATGACATCATTCAAGATCATTGATATCGTGAAAGCATTGTCATTAAATCAAAACATCATCAAGATAATTAAAGTGATATAATCAAATCAACGACATAATCAATATCATCAATACCATCAAAAGCATTCACATCATCAAACCATTTACATCACCAATATCACCAACATCTTCAATTCATCAATATCATAAGGAGCATCAATATCACCAAAAGCATCAATAACATCAATAACATCAAATCCTCAAGAGCATCAATACCTCCAAATCATCATCATCAAATTAGCAATATCATAAAATCATCAACATCATCAACATCGTTCACATTATAAAACCATCAATTTTTGTTAACTATATTTACAACATTAATAATAAATTAGCAACACTAAGGTTCTACTCTTAATAAGGCTATCAATGCAAAGTGGCTACTCAATCATTCGATGTGGCTCCAAGTTAGAAATAACACATTAACCAAGGAATATTGTAACACGAGGCAAGGGGAAAGAGGATGAGCGATGAATTGCAACTAATGCACATAATTTATACAAGTACACATGTATATATCATATATCATCCAAGCATTTGTACATGTACATAAGGTTTTCATTTCATGGTAATAAAGGTAGGAATAGTAATGGTTATGATCTAACATGAAATTGAATGGTTAATCTTGATGCAACATAGAATTTGTCTACAAGAAATGACAATATCCATGGAATTTAATTGTTTCAATGTCTAGCTACTCAAAGAGGGGGAAATGGTTCATTGCGTTSCTTGAATTTGGTAATTTTTATTTATCATCCATTACAATTAGTCAATTTAATTCTCATAAGCCATGCATCATGATTTACAAGATTAATCTTGCTAAATAATAGTGAAAACTCTTGGGCACAATTTTCATAACTTAATCAATGTCATAACTRGAAAGAAAGTTAGTTTTTCCATTAATAAAAACAAAATTTCATTCCTCATATGCTTCTTAGCATGTATTGATTTTATTAGTATAATCGCAATAACTACATCCAAAATACTCCTACTCATATTACCCCTCTCCATCAAGAGAAATCATGTGCATAAATTAGCCTTCAATAGGCTCTCCTCAAAACATATCACCATACAGTCCCCAAATAACCACAATATAGTCCTAGAAATGTGCCATAGTAACAACCCCCCCAAAATAGTCATAAGTTGTTCAACCAAATCCTGAGCTCACAAATAGACATCTACAATAATATACAAACATCATGACATCACATCTAAGAGACTTAAATAGACCTAAAAACCCAAATAACCAAACATATCTCCACTTACAGGAAAGTAGAAAAAAAGAAAGATGATCATATTCATAGGATCGACCATCCTCAGATTCCTATATATGACATTGACCAACATCCAACAAGAGACCAACATTGGATAATCAATCCACCAATTCATTCCATTCCCTATAAACATGGTGAAAATAAATTTGATTAAAGTTAGCATATATATTTTGGATTTATTTGAAAATTGGCCTCAACAAGAAGTTTTATAAAGAATATGAMCCCCKCATCCAATCAATATCCACCAATGAGTTACCAAATATTTGAATTTTGGGGACACCTTTTTTCTACTGYGGGGATAAGAATAAGTCAAATCCATAAGTTTTACAAACTTGTTGGAACTACTTACAAGTCTAGATTTAAACTTTAATACAATGGAATCCCTCAAATAMAAAACTCCACCTACTCCACTTACCTATGGATCATCTTGAGTAACACCAWCGAAATAAGCTCTAGCTCCCAACCTATTTACCTCTTCCACATGAATTTTCCTTTGGGTCTTTTCATTTTTTATTTGTTTAAATAAACTTAAGATATTCAAACCTTRAGAGGTACATTGAATATCTAGAATATTTTTGTCTTCAAACAAAATAACATTTCTTSTGATCCATGTGCCCCAAGAAATAATAATTGGTAAAGCTTTATATCTCTTTAGATTTTTGTTTTCACACCAAATCCTCAATATTTCCTCTAATGATGGACCTTTCCATACATCTTTCATCCATGTTAGAGCTTCCACCTCTTTCTAAACCTGCATAGAAAAAGGACATATGAAAAATATGTGTTGAATACGCTCCTCATCTTTCTTACAAACAAAACCCTTGTTGGGACCATATTTACATCTCTTCTACAAATTTTCCCATGTAAGAACCTTGCATATGTGTGTACACACACACACATGAAATGATGAAATTACATTTAGAAAGATGTCCAAAAACATTAGAACCATAAATGGGATTTGTTTACATCTCACCAATGAAAACAAATAGGTCTAAGAAAAGAAGATCTTAAAGATCTATTTCTCTAGCTAGCAACTTAAAATCAACTAGCTCTATAGCTATATGATCGAACTGAGCTCCAAATTAGAAACTAAAAGATAAATCTAGGCATATAATGGCCTCTTAAGAGTAAAGAGCACAAGGACACGAGTTTATCCATTGAAGAAAACATGGAACAAAACATTGATAAATTATTTGTCTAGCTAATATTACATCATGCTCAAACTCTTGGACTTTGTGATCTCCAACAAGCCTATTAGAGCATTCACAACTAACTTTGACAATCTATCTAAAATAACATTTAATTCATGATAGATGTGTCAACAAGAAAAGTTCACCATTCCACCCAGTAGCTCCTTAACCCTCTTGACAAGATGATCCAAGTCCAAATTTAAATGCATGCTCTAATTTGAAATTCAATTGATCAAAAGAGGGGAATCCCTAAAGATTTGAATATCCCCAAAACCTCTTTCCATTGCTATTTCCACTAGCAATAGGAAACACTTCACCTATGCCAAGTTATTGGAACCAAATCCCAATCCACAAGAAAAAGATAAAGAACATTGTTAAAAAAGAAACAAGACTCCACCAACTCCACATGTCCCTAATTACATACTAAAGCACTATTGAAGAACCCCCTAGGCCCAAAATTATCCATCTGGACTTGCCCAATCATCCTCAACCCCTTGATTTTGATCTCCTTTTGACATCCCTAGAAGGCATATTTATTTTCAAAAAATACTTACAGAGTGTTGATCATCACATCCTCAAATAACATCCTGTTATGAGCTCTTCAAATGGCCCAAATAACTTGCAAAGGCAATTCCTCAATTTTTTCTAAGAGTTTGTTCTCCCACCAAATTTTAAGATTGTCTTATAAKGATTCATCTCTCTAATATCCTACCCCTTTAGYGATAGTGATTGCAACATCCCAAATGAGAAATGACACCCAACCAACATATGAAACATAAACTCTAAAGATTCTTTGTCGATTGGGAACCATCTAGGACCTTTAAAGGAACATTTATCTAGGTTATCCCAAGTAAGGATTTTGTTGGAGAGTGTYGTCCAAATAAACAATAAACACATTATAGGAGCCCCAATCCTCCATACCATCTTCCACCACCAAAGAGAATTTAGGTTCATCTCTAAAGATARCATTGCCTCATAACCTAGCTTGTCTGAGTAGTAACCACCCACATGTTCATTTCCCATACTTGCATATCTTTCCATATCTCAAGAAAATGTTTTAGGTGATAAGATTATGCACATACAAGTCCCACTCCTATGCTTCTAGGTTATGTAGACCAAAAMTTTTAGACTTCAACCAACTACCACCCCATAAAGTTAGGCTTGTCCCATCCTTAAAATCGGATAAGGATGTTCTATTGAGGGATCCAAGGGAGGATTGAAGCTTCTATGATAACTAGAAATCAATTCCCCAACCACCCCCCCCATCCCAATCCCCCCTTCCAACCCAATATTCTAATCCTAACCTTATATTCTTTCCATTGCCAACCTTCTAGGCAAGCTAGTTTCCCACCAATGGGAAAGTTTGGATCAATGCTTTCCAAAAAATTGATGTGTTAAGATGATCCTTGATAGCAATCCTAATCCAATATATCACTAACAAGGTGTAAATATTTTTGAACCAAAACATCTCTACATAGTCTAGAGCCTACAGTCACATTCCATAGGATTTTGGTTGCAAGAGCCTTGGAAAAATGGAAAATATTCTTGAGGCCCCACCCTCTTTCCTTTTTGGGCCTAGAAAGTTTCTCCCATTTAACCAAGGTAACTTTCTCCTTTACATGATTTCCTTTCCACAAGAAACTAAATATATTCCTCTTTACCAAAGTTAACTTACCACCGAAAGAGAGCCATCTAGTGTACCAAAAGGTAACCTTATTCCTAATCTTATTGATGAGCCAAATACAATCTTGATAGCCATATTCATTTGTATTTAGGAGAAAACCAAGATACTTGAGCCATTCTTGAAATCACTTTCTTGGACATGTAATGATTTTGTAATAGATCAATGTTAAGCTTCCACTACTCTATGAAACATGATTCAAGATTCCAATTGATTCACTTCCATTCCCATGGCCATGGCATATATCTCTAAATCTCAATGAATGGATCTTGTGTCCCTCATGGACCCAACCCCAAAAATAAAAACATCATAAATGAACAATAAATGAGTAAGATGGATATGAGTCTCAATATAAATTCCGTTTAGACTTATGAACCCTCTTTCATGGAGTGCACACTTGATTAATCCTCCAACTATGAGCAAAAAATATGAAGGGTGATAGTGGACACCTTTGCATTAATCCTCTAGTGGGATGGAAAAAGGAGAAGTATAACCATTAATAAACAAAGAGAAAGATATGGACGAGAAACAAACTTTCACCCAGTTCCCAAAATCATAAGAAAATCCAACATGTAGCATCATCAACCTAAGATAAGTCCAATTGACCTTATCAAAAGCCTTACAAAGGTCTAATTTAATAATGAAGGAGGACTTCTTTTTAACCTTTATGGTGCAGATACCTTATTGTTCTATGCCAATGGATTCATGAATACGCTTGCCATCTAAAAATCCAAACTTCTCACCTAAGATATTAGGGGATAGCACATGCTTGAGTCATTTGGCAATGACATTAGCAATAATCTTATATGTGTCATTACAAAGAGATATAGGTCTAAAATGACCTTATCAAAAGCATTAGAAAGGTCTAATTTAATAATGAAGGAGGACTTGTTTTTAACCTTTATGGTGTGGAGATCTTATTGTGTTGYGCCAATGGATTCATGAATCTGCCTACCATCTAAAAATCCAAATTGCTCACCTAAGATAGTAAGGGATAGTACATGCTTGAGTCCTTTGGAAATTCTATTAGCAATAATCTTATACACATCATTACAAAGAGATATGGGTCTAAAATATTCAAAAGTCTCAAGAATATCCTTCCTAGGAATCATAGCTAAGAAGGTGGAGTTAAAAACCCCCAAAATCTTACCATTGCTCATAATTAGAGCAAATTTGCTCCAAAAATGGGCCTTATAAGAAAATGTGTTCTTGTTGAATTGGAAATTCAATAACCAATAGAATTTCAAAGAATCAAGAGTCAATGATAATCATTGAGTTAGACATATAAAATTCAAAGATTATTATGTTTCATGTTTCTATTTGACAATATTTAACCATGTGTACACCTCAACTTAGTTAAGATATTTGTGAGATTGTCTTAGGATATGTTCAATATCTTTGAAATACTCAATACAGAATATTGAGTATTATTAGCACTTTTGTTATTTATTATTATTTATTTATTATATTTTCATTATTATTATATATCATTAGTAATGTATACTTCTATTGTATATTAATAATGTATTAGTATTATTGTATTATTATATAGTTATTAATTTGTAGCGCCCCAACTAATTTTGAGTTAGAGTCTATGGCGGGAGATGGACGAGGATACATGAGAGGACTAGGTTTCTCATAGATAGTGAGCGAAGGAAATATCAAGGTTCTAGAGGGTGGAGGATGGGCACTAGAGCTAGAAGTGTAAGAGGAAAGCCTAGATTACTTAGTTGACTCGCTAGAGGGATAGTCAATCTAGATGAGTTTGATCCTATGTACACATGGAACTCCTATGGGTGCATGGAGGAGGTACATTGTGGGGGAGTAATCATTGGAGGAGGACACATTGATCATCCTTGGTGAGATGGCAAATGGTCTACCCAATATTGATCGTAAGGTGGAATCCAAGCTAGAGGTGAGGGTGTAGGGTTGCGATGATGTTTTCATCGAGGGTACTAATGCTACTTCAGTTGCACTAGTGGTAACACGTGATGAGAAGGATCCTACAAATATTATCTTATTAATCCATCAAACTAAAGAGACTAAATAATTTACTTGATCTTTTGAAGGTACTAATATCAATGACCCGACCTTGGCCTCCTGTGGAGAGTTTGATCTTTTGTTTTGCAATTTTTTTGGTTTATCAATAGCTAAACCAGAGGAAGGTGTTATGAGGGTAAAATCCCTATATTTTACCCTCATGAGTGGTTCCACTACATTTGAAGTAGGGATATGAGGATATCCTTCTCTAGTAGGAGAAAGGAGACCCAAGAAATGAAAATGTATTAAGAAACTAGAGGAGTTGGTAAGCTTCAACTTAGGGGCCAAAACCAAGCTCAATGATGTGATGGAATTCAAAGAATGAGCGATTGTCAACCGGTTCCTTGGTATGAATATGAAAGGAGATTGTCTTAAGGAGTGTACCAAGGAATATTTCAAAGTTGTGGTTGGATACCCTCCCCACATTATGACTTTAGCTAAAGGTTGGTT
This sequence comes from Picea mariana, assembly GCA_032191745.1. NCBI lineage: Eukaryota > Viridiplantae > Streptophyta > Pinopsida > Pinales > Pinaceae > Picea > Picea mariana. The sequence continues at coordinate 30,900 of JASDQU011440998.1, forward strand.
AGCTTAGGTTTTCAAAATAGTGGAAAAAAGTTAAACCAAGTCTTGCACAATGGATGGAAGTGGGGTTCTCAAAGTTTATTCTTGAAGAAATGGCATGTGGA
>JASDQU011441001.1:8282-23636 GCA_032191745.1 Picea mariana
CTTGACTTAGAAGAAGAAGTTTGTTTTATCCTGATTAGCCTTCTTTGAGGGTTCTCTTTCTTCGACAATTGATGATCCTTTTCTTTAACTTGGGACAATGATTCTTGTAGTGACCATATTTTTGACAGTTGAAGCATTGTATTTTTGACATATCTTTCTCTTGATTTGATTTCTTCCTTGATTCAAACTTCTTTTTATTCCTGAAATATTTTAGCCTTGTTGTGAAAGCTTGATCATCATATTTCTTTTGGGGTTTCTCTTTTGCACTAATCCTTGATTCTTCTGGTGCAAAGAAAGTCCAAAGTTCTTCAAATGTGGGATACTCCTTTCTTGTGTTCATGCCTGCGACAAATGCATCCCATGTCTTGGGAAGACCATTGATTACTATATTTACTAGTTCCTTTTCTGAAATGATTTCTTCAATAGCTTGTAGTTTATCTCTTAATTGAGATATTTTCACAAAGTATGATGTTATGTTGTCATCATCATTCATTTTCATGTCACGAAGCTCATTCTTCAGACTCATTACTTGTCCAATGTTTTTGATTGAGAAGAGGTTAGTTAGGGCATCATACATCTTCTTAGATGATTCAATATGGGAGATGTAGGGTATCAAGTGGTATTTTATAGAGTCCACTATGATACTCATGGTATTGATGTCACTGTCTTTGAACTTCTCCATAGCTGCAACATTCTAAGGTTCCTTCTCTTTTCCTTCTTTGAAATGTGGTTCCACGATCTTTCCTTTCACGATATCCAACACTTTATTCTTGGAAAGGATGAGTTCAATCCTCTTCTTCCATGATCTAAAGTTAGAATCCCCTTCTAACTTTTTTTCTGACTTCATAGAGTAAGTCATAATTGCTTTGATTTGGTCAACCCTTGATTTTGACCAAAAACTCAAACTTGACATCTTAGCTCCCTGAGAGTACTAGGAGATGCTCTAGGCTAGGGTGCACTAGGCTATCCAAAAATTTGGTCAATCTCTTCACTTAAGGTGCCTCAACAAGAGGGTTAAGGTTTCGTTGTTGCAGCAAAAATTGGCTGCAACTACAACTGTAATTGAGAAAATCATCCCAATCTATCTTTTAGCAGTTAGATTGTCCAAAGATAGTATGGGTCCATAACCTGTTAGAAAGTAATAGATGTGCTCATTTAACCATAGACAATATAACAATATTGCCACCCAATCATAGGCCGAAGCCATCCCCGAGCACCTTAACCTTGACAGAGAATGATTCCAGAAGAAAACCAATAGCCAACCAAGGCTAATGCATCAAGCAAAGATAACCAAGATTGATCAGAAAGTCCAACCATAACCAATAGAAAGTTCGAGCCTAAACCAGGAATACAGATTGCGGCAACTATCGGCTGCAGCTACTCCCCAGACTTGCGCACTTGCCCAGTTTTTGCAGTGCACACTTCTTCCCAGCTGAAATTTCGAGCTATGTGTACAAAATGAGGTCTGGCTACTTGTATTTATACTATTTTCCTGAGCTGCCTGGGTTGACTTCTCATTCAGGAGGCTAAATACTTAATATTAAATATTTTCTTGAGCCAACTTGTCTTCTAGGGTTAAGTTTAATTCTTTAGGGTTTCTTCTTGCTTCCTAGAATATTTTATTCTCATCAAGGTTACACGTGGAGGTAAATACCTCCCACAACTACCATAATATCAATAGTTTGGTCTATAATAAATGTTATTTATGTTGCATTAAGAGCATGATCGCGCTCTTGTGACTTGATATCCTTGTATATGTTGCTCGTTTATGCCTAACAATAACACATGCACATTCCTAGAACGCCCACGTGCCATAGTGCGCACGTGTTCTAGGAACACGTGTGTGTTCCTACTAGGAATTTTTTGGTGCCAAGCACACTCCACTACCTCATATATCTCAAGCTCAACAAATATCTCTCGACATATGCACACAAAAATAGTGCACACAAATAGGTTTTTCTTATTTTAGTATTGTTGTTTGATTCATAGACAATTTTGGAATTCGAAGACAAATTTGTCCATGTGGAATTGGAATTTTTGTTTGTGTTTTCTTGTGTCATCTTGGAATTAGAAGACAAATTTGTCCAATTGGGATTGTTGTTTTCATCTTCTTGGAATTGGAAGAAAAGTTTCTCCAATTGGAATTGTTATTTGTGTAATACCAAGACAAATTTATCCAATTATAATTGGAATTGTTAATTGTCTTCTTGTGTAATACCAAGACAAATTTGTCCAATTGGAATTGGAATTATTAGTTGTCTTCTTTCATAATACAAAGACAAATTTGTTCACTTGGAATTGGAATTGTTAGTTGTTCCTTATTGTGTAATACCAAGAAAAATTTGTGGTGGGGTGTTTGGAAGAAAATTTTTCTCTTTAAATATGGGGAATCGATGGATTCGAGAAAGAAAGTCCTCGAGATAAGATAAATTGATCGAAAAGGTATAAGAAAGAGAAAATGAAAAGTTACGTATGTCAATGCATAGGATTTCAAAAGAGGCCAATCCAATTTCGAGAGAAATAGATGTCGTTGTTGTTTCTCCTCCATCACCACAAGAAAAGCGCAAGAGTTCAGTAGAGACCAATTCATCCAGCATCTCATCAAGACAACTTGTTGTGGATGACCATATGATGGAGGATTCTCTTGGAGCTAATTATACAATGGATGAAACTAGAGAGGCAACTAGTGTACAAAAGTGTAGTGAAGAAGTTATTGTTGTGCAACCTCTTGTTGGACAGTCAAATGTTACAGAAACTAGTCAATCCCATGTCCACTCTCCTCCTAGATTGTATATGCCAGTGATTGAAGGGGAAAGAAATGCAACATTGTTAACTCCACAATAGGGAGGTCAAGAGTGCCAAAATAGGGGTTCATCATCCCTACCTAGATTGAGCATTGTGCGACAAAGAAATCCTAAACGCATTCAGGTCAATGAAAGTGGCATAACATCACTTGAAGGTAAGTTACCTAACCATACTATTCGCTATAATTATTATAAAATCATTAAAGAATATTTTGAACCAAAATCCAATGTTGCTAAATTTCAATTATTTTTGGTTGTGTTAAAATCTAGAAGTTTGACCGTTGTTAGGATAATTTTAGGCATTAAAATAGTCAAAAGTTTAGAAACAAGTCATCATATTGTTAGAAACATTATAGATTCTTATCCAATAAATGGTAATTAATCTCATTCTAAATACCACAATGTATCCCAACATGTCTTGTCACAATCAATTGTTAGCAAGATCACAAGAAAACATTGTTTTCTACAAAAAAACTCACACCTCATGAAATGCAATGTCAAAACCCTTAGAAATTATTCTCATAGATGATATAGCCTCGACACAGGTGTCCCAACATATTTTTGGGCCTTTACTAGTAGGCTACCTCATTCTGACATGAAGTTAATTGGAGTGTTGATATTTTGATGTAACTACATAAGATATTATTTTGTATTTGTATTGGTCAAACCTTGAGAAGGTTATTGTAATCTTGTTGTATAAATCGACTCAAAAGAAATTATTATTTTAATGTTATCCTTATTGTAAAATTCAAAACAACCCCTCTTAGGGTTGTGCCTTTTCGGGAGTCAATTATGTGTATAAATAGAGGTCTAGTTCCTCTCATTTGTATACACACACAACTTGCCTCCTCTTGTGTATTTAGAGCATAGAAAGGAAGGTCCAACACAGGAGGTCTTGGTTTCTTGGTCTTAGTCTATATGTGGAGAGCTATAATGTGACATTGTACTGGTTCAAGGAATCTATACAGAAGAATTAGTTGTTGGGTTTTCTCCCCTACGAGGGTTTCCCATGATATATCTTGTGTTCTGTGATTGTTTATCTTTCAGTGATCCTATTACATGCAATTGTTACTGAATGTTAAAGAAGATAATTGTAACTTATAAAATTCTAAAATGGTATCAGGGTAGGCATGAATAAAAGACATTTCACAAATATAGAAAAAAAAAGAAGCCATTTTTATTGATAGGAGTGGTTGTTGAACAATACAATACCACCAGCAAGTGCGCCCTAGTGGAGTGCATATTTTCCCTGGATCAGATATTCATAATTCATAATTTGTGATTTAGGGGTAGGATGACTACCAGAACCAAGATTAATGAAAAGCTGGAGGGATATGACAACTTCAAAGCTTGGAGGTATAGAGTATCCCTCCTCCTAGAAGAACATGATCTAGAGAAGTTCACTAAATAAGAGGTTTTAGAACCAGAGGGAGATGAGGCTAAAGAAAAGCACAAGGATATAGTCAAATAAAAGAGGATTATTGTAGAATCCATTAAGATCCATCTTATTCGTCACATATATTAATTATCCACTCCAAAATAAATGGTGGATGTTGTAACCCGACTGTTTGAAGAAAACAACATCAACCGAAGAATGACCTTGAGAACTCAGTTAAAGAATGCAAGGATGAAAAATTTAGAAACCATCCACTCTTACTTCTCAAGAGTGAACCAGATCAAGGAGCAGATAGAATCCATTGGAGATACAATGAATGAAGAAGAAATGGTGATGACGACCTTGAATGGCCTCCCAAGGTCATGGGATGCATTTATTCAAGGGATATGCTCAAGAAGGAAGCTACCCAAGTTCAGTAGACTATGGGAAGATTGCAACCAAGAAGAAGCAAGAATGGAAACAAGAGAATAGAAGATAACAGATGATGATAAATCCCTAGCCTCCCACACCAGGAAAGGAAAGATAAATAAATAACCCTCCTCACCCAAGAATTTTTAGAAAGGCCGAAGAAATAACCCAAATATCATATGTTTTTGTTGTCAGAAAATGGGACACGTTGCTAGGAATTTTTCCCTCATTCAGAGACCAAGGGAAAAGAAAGGAGTTAAAATGCATCATGTTCATACATATGAAGATGATGAGCCACCCAAGAAGGTTGCAAAGGAATATGAATCAAGTGATGAGGAGTATGTTCTTATCTCATCCCTTATAGGAATTGTCACTCATGGAAATGACATTTGGCTGGTGGACTATGGTGCTTCCAAGAACATGATAGGTAATTATAAAGACTCATTTTCTAACCATACTCATAAGGATTCATCACACAAGGTGAAATTAGGAGATGACTATCAGTATCCGATCAAAGGAGTAGGAGAAGACTCGTACAAGTAAGACTTAGAAAAGACAATGAAGGTGAATGAAGTTCTCTATGTTCCTACATTGAAGAAGAACCTTCTCTTGATTTCAGCATTGGATGAGAAGGGTTACAGAGTCACATTATTTTATGGACAAGTTCTTATGTGGCCTAGAGGGAAGACTTTTTATGATGTTGTGGTGATTGGAGTTTAAGAGAGAGGACTATAGAAATTGAAAGGGTGATCAGATTCAACATTAATTCATGACACTGTGAATCCCAATGAATTATGTCATAGAATATTTTCTCACCTACATTACAAGTCCCTACCGAGTGTGAGAAAGATGGTGATGGGACTACCATAGATCCAAGAAAAACCAGACTGTGTGTACAAAGGTTGCACACAAAGAAAGAACGTGAAGCACTCCTTTCCTAGCAGCAATAAGAGAGCCAAAATAATATTGGGCATCATGCACTCGAATGTGTGTGGAACAATGTCAGCAAATTCACTAAGTGGGTATGTATATTATGTGTCTTTTATTGATGATTACTCACATAAAAATTGGATCTATTTTTTGAAGGAAAAGAATAAAGTGTTTGGAAAATTCAAAGAATTTAAAGCACTGGTAGAAAACCTGATAGAGAAGAAGATAAAAACCTTGCGATCAGATAATGGAGGATCATTCACTTCAGAGGAATTCAAAGAATATTGAAAGGAACCTAGGATTAAGAGGGATCTTTCTACTCCCTGCAATCCTCAGTGGAATGGAGTGAAAGTTATGATCCATGATCAAGATCTACCTATGCATATGTGGGTAGAAGAAACAAAGACTGCAGTGTACGTATAGAATAGAATTCCCCACAAAGTACTTGAAAACAAGACACCAGAGGAGATGTTTTCAAGAGAAAAGTTGAAATTCATCCATCTAAGGATATTTAGCTGCCCCATATTTGTGCATGTCCCCAAGGAAAAGAGGAAAAAATTGGATCCATCCGAAAAAAATGACATTTTTTTTTGTTACAATGACACATCGAAGGAATACGAGATATATATTCCAGGTCACTGAACATTTGATATTAGTCGAGATGTCACCTTTGATGAGAGTGAAAATTTTAGTAAATCAAAACATGACTGTGCAAAAGAGGTTCATGAGGAGGAGAATGAAGTTACTAAAGTTCCAGATGTAGAAGCAGTTAAACCAAAGGAAGTCATTCATGAGGATAATGACATGGAAAAACCTAAAACGCCAGTAGATATTCCTTCTCACAAGAGAAGACTAGCTTGGGAACAGGAGCTCATCAGAGATGTAGAAAGATATGGTGCCCCGAAAATTTATCTCAAGAAAAGTGAGAATTCGAAATTGTATTACATCTATGTGGCATGTTTTTTTGATATCATGGATGAAGAACCAACCAATTATGAAGAGACTGCAAAAAACATGGTATCGAAGGATGCCATGGGGGAGGAATATCGGTCCATAGTAAGGAATGATGTCTGGGATGTGGTCCCTAGACCGAAGGAAAAATTACTAGTAAGTTCAAAATGGATATATAAGATGAAACATGTAGTTGGTGGAAGTATTAAAAATTATAAGGCTAGATTTGTGCCTCGAGGATTCTCTCAGAAGGAGGGCATTGATTATGAGGAGACATTTTCTCCCATGGAAAGATATACCTCGATCAGGACTATAATTTTATTGGCCACAGTAATGAAATGGAAGGTGCATCAGATGGATGTGAAGACAACCTTCTTGAATGGTGAAATAAAAGAGGAATTATATGTGGAGCAACCACAAGGGTTTGAGGTACATGACAGGGAGATGCATGTGTGAAGATTGAAGAAGGATATATATGGATTAAAGTAGGCACCCAGAGAATGGTATGGTAGGATTGACATGTTTCTAACAATATTAGGATTTACAAAGAGCAGTTCAGATCCTAACCTTTACTTTAAGGTTGTGGATGATGGTCCAGTAATACTACTGTTGTATGTGGATGAACTATTTCTAACAGTTGTGGAAAAACGCATCTCAAAGTGTATGAGAAAACTAGTTGTTGAGTTTGAGATGAAATATGTCAGGTTGATGCATTAATTTTTGGGTCTCTAGGTATGGAAGAGACAAGATGAGATCTTTCTGAATCAAGGGAAGTATGCAGTGGAAATCCTAAAGAGGTTCGGGATGTTGAACTTCTAGGCAATGGCTACACCTATGGTATAAAATTTGAAGTTGTTTCATTATATGAATTCAGAGACTATGGATGTTAATTTATATGGGAAGATGGTGGGTTCATTGATGTACTTGAAAAACACGAGACTGTGTATATGTTTTTTTGTGAACACCCTAATTCAATAGATGGAGCATCCTAGGCAAGTTCATTTGGTCGCAACAAAACATGTGATGAGGTACCTTAAGGGTACAATGGATTATGGTCTCAGGTATGTGACAGGCCATGAGTTAGGGTTATATGTGTTCGAAAACACGGGTATTCCAACAGAGCACGAACACCTTCAGTAACCACTCACATAACCAGATCAAAGATCAATACACCGATGTTTTCACGTGGTAAAACCCCTATGGGGAAACATCCACAGCCCCAGCCAATGTGGCCACTTGGAGTAGTTTATTAATGGAAAATAAAAAGATTAAAGAGATATTTTACAAGAGAGTTTCTCACAATCGATCATCAACAAATGACCCTCCATGTTCTTTAAATAGAGATCATGGACCAATCGGGTGTTAAGCCACATATCAATGGCTTCTAAGATTGAGGAGAGTATGAACCATCAGATCACTCTATGTCGAGAACATATTGTGACCGTCAGATTTCCTAAATACAAATGCATACTAATGCATACTAAAGAAACACACTAAGAAGCACACTTTTACCTAATGACACATTAGACCAAGTAGATCTTAACTAACTCCTAAGTGTCTAAATATCCTAACACCCCCCCTTAAGAACAACTTGGGATAGGATTGAAGAATTTAAAATGTTGACACAATAGGAGAAGGAAGGAGGCATTAGAGCCTATCCACCCTTAATGACAACTTCTTGAACTCCTAACATAGATGGAAGTTTAGAAAACTTCGCTTCTGTAAGAGACTTTGTGAAAATGTTTGCAACTTGATCTTTTGTAGGGAAAAAGAGCACTTCAATAACTTGATCATGAATGAGATTTTTGATGAAGTGCATGTGTAGCTCGATGTGCTTGTTACACTGATGTTGAACTGGGTCTTTGGCGAGCTTGATGACACTTTGATTTTTTCACCAAAGGCTGGTCAGATGTTGCTTCTCAAATCCAAACTATGAAAGGATCTGTCGAAGCCACAAGGCTTCCTGACTTGCATTTACCGTTGCTCAATACTCTACTTCTGCTAAAGAAAGTGAAATAGACCATTGTTTCTTACAGGACCAAGTGATAGGTCCTAAAACAAGGCTAAAAACATAACCTACAGTAGACTTCCGATCATCGGGGTCGTCAGCCCAATCTAAATCAGTGAAACCAACCAATAAAGGAGTCCCCCATGAACTGTAATGTTCGACAACATATGTATCCCAACAGAAGATGAACACCTTCAGTAACCACTCACATAACCAGATCAAAGATCAATACACCGATGTTTTCATGTAGTAAAACCCCTACAGGGAAACATCCACGGCCCCAACCAACACAACCACTTGGAGCAGTTTATTAATGCAAAAGAAAAAGATTACAGAGAGATTTTAAAAGAGAGTTTCTCACAACCGATCATAGACAAATGACCCTCCATTCTCTTTAAATAGAGATCATGGACCAATCAGGTTTTAANAACTACAAATGCATACTAATGCATACTAAAGAAACACACTAAGAAACACACTTTTACCTAACGACACATTAGACCAAGTAGATATTAACTAACTCCTAAGTGTCTAAATATCCTAACAACATGGATATTCAGATTTATATCGGGCCGATAGTATTCCTGATCAGAAGAGTACTTCGACATATTGCTTCATTCTAGGCTCCAGTATGGTTTCATGAAGCAGCAGGAAGTAGTCATGTCTAGCACTCAGTACGACTGAGGTTGAATATGTGGCATCATGTGCAGCATGTAGAGAAGCAATGTGGTTTCATAATCTATTGTCTAGGTTATTTAGTCTCAAACTAGAAGCAACATGCATTTGGTGTGACAACTAGAGTTGGATGAAGTTGTTAGAGAATCTGGTGTTCCATGACAGGTCGAAGCATATTGACATCAAATATCACTATATTAGGGATATGGTGTAGAGGGGAGAATTGAGGCTCCAATACATGACTATCAAGGAGAAGGTTGTGGACGTGTTGACTAAGCCATTGTCAAGGACAAAGTTCGAGCACTTACGGGACAAGCTTGGCGTGGTCCCTCTTCAGAGGGATTGATGAGGTACAAATGCATTGTGGGGTAGTGGATGTCCTGGGTACATGTTGTAGATATTTGAGAGCTATCCACAAGCCTTGGATGTATTGGCTGTGAAGTCACATGGGTGAACATGATGAGGTACAGATGCATTGTGGGGTAGTGGATGTCATGGTGACATATTGAAGCTATTTGAGAGCTACCCACAGGCCTTGGATGCATTGGTTGTGAAGTCATGTTGTACTATGGATATCCAATGATGTATAGATTCATATGTTCAATAGTCAATGGTCATGAGCTCGTGTGCCAACAAAGAATACCTTCCTAGTTAAGAGGGAGTGTTGATATTTTGATGTAACTATGAAAGATATTCTTTTGTATTTGTATTGATCAAACCTTGAGAAGGTTATTGTAATCTTATTGTATAAATCAGCTCAAAACAAATTATTATTTTATTGTTATCCTTATTGTAAAATTCAAAACAACCCCTCTTAGGGTTGTGTCTTTTCAGGAGTAAATTATGTGTATAAATAGAGGTTGAGTTCCTCTCATTTGTACACACACACAACTCACCTTCTCTTGTGTATCTGGATAAAATTCCACCATTCGAGTGAGTCTTTCACTCTGTATTTATACAGTTTTGTATATTTTTCTCATTAATACAAATTGTGTATTACTGTATCTCTGTATTTATGGCTATATCTATGATATATCTCTATTATATTATTGATATATCTCTGTACATTTATTTATTATATCTCCGCTCTCATTTCATGCCAAAAATAATCCGGATCAACAGAGGTTAATGATGTTGTAGACAGGTTCCAGAGGGAGATCTTGTCGGTCTCTGATATTTTAGGTACATTCTCTAGTAGGGATACTTGGTTGATGGACAATGGGGCATATTGCAATATGACAAGTGAATGAGATTTTTTTTACACTCTCACATAGACTAGCTCATAATTATGTGTGGATCTTGGTATGGAAGCCAAGCATTTAGTATGAGGATCTAGTACAATATCATTTCGATTAGATTCAGGAGAGATATTGAGGGTTTTGAATGTTTTGTGGGTTCCATAACTCAGGAGGAGTGTCCTCTTAGTCTTTGAGATTGAGAGGAAGGACTATCATTTATTGTTTCGAGATGGATATGTACTTCTTGTGCCCAGATGTTCTAGCTTCATATCAACAATGGTTCATGGAGTTAGGGAGGGAAATCTATACAGGTTGAGGGGTCAGTATATGAGTGTTGTGGCTAGCAAGAGAAGAGAGACAGAGGAGGAGTAGGTAGCTCCACTAGTGGTGAGTTAGATGGCCCCACCAGTATCACAGATTCAGAGGGAGAAGGTGGCTCCACGATTAGTGAGACAGGTGGCCTCACCAAAATTACCATCTCAAAGGGAGACAAAGTTCATAGGGAGTCATCCCTTAGAATCTAGGAAGGAGGAGTAGCCTCCCAAGACTATGCAGAGGACAATGGAGAGGGAGTAAATATCCCTAGAGGTTGTGCAGACTCAGAGGGAGTCAAGTTTCCGAAAGAGTATGTGATCTCATATTGAGTCTGATCTCAGAGAGAGTCATTTGGCATAGAGGGAGATATGGCCATCCAGAGGGAGTTCCCCCTTAGGTTTATATGGGCGAGATACATATTCCAATATTGGCAGGCATGTTTCATGGGTTGAGGAGGTCAGACAGAAGATGTAGGAGAAAGAAGATTATGAGAGCTATGTACCTTCCATGGATGATCATGTTGATTCAACAGGTTTTTATACACTGATAAATGAAGCAACCAAGCAAGACATAATAATTTCTTCAAACACATAGGGAGTATCTAGTGAGGTATATTGGTGATCCAAAATGATCTTTTAAATGACTTGGTTAAGTATGTTGCATAAAAAATTTTACTAGTTAAGTCCTAATAAGAAAGAGAAGAATCTTAAGAATAGAATTTGTAGCACATAAGAATTAAAAACAACAAACCATAAGCAGATTCAAGACACCATAAGTTGATAATGGAGTTTGAAAACTATGCCTACATCTTTGGGCCTTTGTCTCAGTGGGGGAGGATTCTTTATTAATATTCAATTCTCAAAATATACATCAATTTGTTCACTGACTAACACAACAATGTTCTTCTCTGTCTCAGAAACTCAAAGCAATAGACTACATTAAAAAAGGTGGAGTAGAACTCCCATAAATGGCCTCCAAAGCTCAACTACTCTTATGGCTTCCTTGCATAAAAATGGCTCAGACTTCACAATTATTCATCATTTTGTTGTTATAAACTTCCTTTTCATGTAAAATAAGTTGGATTTAAATATAATTTGAGTTGGAGGTCACATCCCAACTTCCTCCTAATATTTGGCCTCAATCTGGGCTCCAAATCCTCTAAAAATGGGCAAAATCCCATAAAAAATGGTTTAAATATAATATAAATATTAACATATAGTTAAAAACCCACATTTGGAGAAAATATGCTCACGCACCCCTTTTTCTCGGGCTCTTAGTCATGTGAGTGCCCATGTGGACAAGTGCTGGTGTGACAAGCATTCAGTCCTCAGCCCTTGGTTCTCGACCATAGGTCATGTGGGAGGCACACATTCCATTTAACACCCGGTCTAATGCCTTGGTCAGTGGGATAGCCCCGCCAATCGGGCATTATCCTCCTATCTCCAGCATGATACAATAACAAAATCATTATCTCCCATTTTTTCTAACAGGCAACACATGTGGTACGTTGGTTCATGCATTGTGGTAAAGTCGTTTTGCCCGAGAGGTCAGGAGTTTGAATCCATCGGTGGATGCATAGAACAAATTTTTGACCCGACGCTTACTGGCCTAATCCAGGGTTCTATGTGGCACCCTATTATTGGGCCACATGTCATTATTTTATTGGCCTAAGCCACGTCAATTTCCCATAGGAATGCCACATCACCTACTTTGTCAGCTACACAGTCAGTGCCAACTCACAACCGTACTGACACGCGTCACCATCAGAGCCTGCCACCTATCGATCATGCCACAACCATCCTATCATCTGTACTTCCATGCGACAAGATGTCACTAGGCCACATCATCGTATGGACTACCATGTCATCATCCTTACAATCCACATATCAATTTTGTACCGTGCCAACTCAACCCTGAAAATTCCAAATGTACATGACACATGTTAGCCTCTGGGGCTACCATGTCAGCATGATGACATCATAATTACATCATGTTGATTTCATCTTCCATGTGTGGGTTGTACTGATGAAATCAATAATACATACTGTTGACTTTGACCTTTCACTTGTTTTACATGTTTGGAGAAAACTTCAGAACACGATATCTTTCGCATATATTGTCAATTTTTAAAAAATAATATATTGTTGGAATCGGCATGACGAGTACAACGTGATGGAACTAGTTTTGTATGAATACGATAAATTTGAATTTTTGGCCTTTTTGGATCCATTTGGATCACACCTCCCCACTAAGACCTTTTGGTCCTCCAAAAGGATATTAACCAGACATCAAGTATGGGATATGCTTGCCCACTTGTCCTTTGTCTATCAAATTTGTCCTGTGCACCTTCCGCATCATAATCAATTGAAAAACAACCATGATAACTGAATACATATTGTTATCCATCTTCATTCATTAACTACTATCCATGTAGAAAACATTAACAACGATAACAATATCATAAACATGATTGAAAATGAACCAACATGTATGTTCTTCTTTACAGTCTTGCACGACAAAAACTCATATTGAAGCAAACTATGGCTAGATGTACATGCTACAACCATTTTACTTTATTGTTTAAGATCAATTGCTTTATTTGGTAAAATCATAGGTGTATTTCTTGCATAAGTTGCCTTCTTTAATTGTTCCATTGTAAAAATATATTGATTATGTTTGATATGATCAACATGCATGCACAACATATTTTGTCCTTTCTTTAGTTAAGTGATATTGATTATGTTCCTTGAAGAAGATTTATTTTCGATCATATAAATAAGGGCTACCCATGACCATTCCACATCACATATTACTTCATCCAAAAACTTAGATGTAATTGCAAACTTTATGACACATTGCTTTGTTATGGGCAATTTGAGATTTTTGCTTATCCAATTTAGTGAATAGGGTTTGTGATGCATCTTAGTTTTTAATCCCAATTGCTTAACCACTTCTTCTGAAATTAATTTATCTTGAGATCCATTATCTAACAAAGTGTCAATCTTGGTATGTTTCATAATGACCCTTATATGAAAAAAATTAATTCTTGAATCATAGCCATCACCAATTTTACCTGGCAAACCAACTGCTTTGATTTTAGTCTGATCACCTGAATCTAACCCCAAGTCTGTTGGTTGTTCTTCTGCTACAAATTTTTGCCTCCCTTTCATCTCTTTGAACCACTTCGATTTCTTCTCTGGGTGCAATTCCCAACAATGCTCATCATCGTGCCCTTCTTTCTTGCAATTCTTGCAAGAGAGCTTCTCTTCCTTCATTGTCATTGAGTTTTCTTTCTTCACATTCCCTTTTCCTTTTCCTTCTTTCTTTAAAGATGATTCCCCTGATACACCAACTCTAGTTTTTCCTGCTTCGATATATGTCACTTGAACAAAAAACTCATCAATATTAGTAGGTCCAAACATAAACATAGTATTACAAATATGTGCAGGAAAACCTCCTATATACTTCATAAGAGTTTCTTTTATATGTAATGGAATATTTAACATCAAATCCATCTTACGAAATTCATCTGTGTATTCCTGCACCGATTGTTCTTTTCCTAATTTAAGAGTTTTCCATTCAATTAAAGCCTTCTCCTTATAGCCCAATGGATAGAACTATTTTCTAAGTGAAAAAATAAAATCTTTCCATGATGGAAATACGTTACCAATTTGTTGAGTACCATGTTGCAACTTACTCTTCCACTAGATGAGTGTTGTGCTAGCAAGATGAAGAGATGCCAATTTGATCGTGGTTTCCTCATTATTGATTTGTTGCACACTGCAATATACCTCCATCTGTCTAACCCAGTTATCAAGCTTCTCAGCATTGAATTCTCCATTATACATGGGAAACTTGAATTTCACATCAAGTTTAAGTAATGGCATGTCAGGCTGATGTTTATGGGAATGAGAATGTTTTCTTGGAGAAGTAGAATTTGAACTTGTACTTGAATAAGGAGATGGAGATGAAGGAGGTGAAGGAGGGGGTTTTGGAGGGTTTTGAAGGAGTATGAGATCGATATGGTGGCTCACACTTCTGATCGGTGGCAACGAACGAGGTAGTTCATCCACCACTATGTTAGCGAACTCTTCCAGTAGCTCCTGAACCTCCTCTGGGAAATCATCCACTCTTGTGCTGGTCAAAATAATCCTCGGCTTTCTGACCACAATGAACTATGGATCCTCCTTCTTCTTAACCTCGGTAAGGAGTTCCTTCCTGTTAGGACCACATATTGTACCCTTTTTGCCCATACTTTTTGCCATTATTATACCCTTCATCACCTATATCTAGACTCATATTATCACTTCATCCGATCACTCCAAGGTATACAACGTCCTTTCTCATCACTATATGTTTAATTTGTTTTTCATAATACTTTACATTACTTTTTGACCTAACCATTGATGAGAAGCGCATAAGTGTCCATATTTGCAGAATAGTATTCAAGGCCGATGTTGAAACACAGAACTATCCAAAGGAGTTGTTGAACCGATGTTGAAACACGGAAGCTGCTACACAATCCGAGAACGCACATGCTGAAACACGGAGCTGCTACACAGTCCGAGGATGCATATGCCGAAACACGAAGCAGCTACATGGTTCGAGGATGCAGATGCTGAAACATGG